>JAOVYU010000067.1:16357689-16372009 GCA_025674565.1 Synodontis membranacea
ATATATGCAGAGATAGATAGACAGACATACCATTTTTTGTTGCTGTTGTTCTTTTTGTGTTACATCAGATTTTCCCTGCTTTATTTAGCCTATGGTTTTCAAAAAACTCCTGGACTGGTTGCTTTAATCTAATATTTGTCTCAAATATTGTTGTCCCTGATTGTATTTTTAATAAGGTTAATCTAGCATTAAGCAAGGTTAATGACTGCAAATCAGAGACAGACCTTCTCGCATATGAGTGCAAACTGGAATCGTGTAACCCTTCCAACCATGACTAGGTGAAATTCTAAGGATAAATGTGTGTAGTCGTAAGTAATTCTGGCTCTCATGCAAGAGTAAACACCGCTAATAGCAACAAAACTGCAAAATTTATCAGCAACTTCAAAGTGCCAACCCATGGCTACATGAAAAATTCATTTGAATTACCTTTATCTATTAGTTGCATTCGTTTGCTTAAAATGTGTTGCGTGACTCCACTGGGATCTGTCGCTAACCCTACCGCAGCAGCACATGCTCTGACTGATTAAAATCCAAATCTTGTGAAAGTTATAACTGCTGCAGAGCATTTAGAATGTGAGTGTAAATCTCATTGAATTAATGAACTTAATGAACTGTGATTAATGTATAATGTCAGAATGAACTGTAGATAAGTGTAATAAATTTAGCAGTCGGTGAAGATATTTACATGTTGCACTTACTGTACCAGTGCAGGAATGCATGGTTATAATTTTGAAATTCCCAGCATACTGATTTCAAATGACACATGCCTGGTGTGATGAAAAGTGTGAGCAGTTGTGGCTAATATATGCAGAACTGTCCTTCTTTCCACCTCGTCTCCTTCTGCCATCCCAGTGCCTTCTCCCTCCTTTTCCTCACCCTGAGCTTTGTTCATGTTATTGCCAAATTGGAAACATGGTGCATTACCAGATGTAACCAAAAAAAAAAAAAAAGTTTGCCTGGATGGAATGCCCAAGTATCACCTACTGTATTTTTGAAAAACACTATTAGAACAACACAAGCTTGCTACAATTAGATGCTCCTCAGTTATTTCATGGAGATGCCAGAAGGTCAGTAAGACCATTATGCTCAACACTACATGTTTACTTTTAGTATTTTATAATATTAATGTAAATACAGCAATGTAGACAGTTTGTCTCCACAAAATTTCTCCTACATTTTATCTGCTAGCTTATGAGATAACAGTAATGCTCCCATCATCCTCAGCTCGTAAGAAGCCATTTATATAAAAATAAATAAATAAATAAATTGTGTGTTCCTCAGGTTGCCAGTTCAGAGAGGAGCAGGAGAGGGACCTGAAGGATGTTCTGCAAGGCACCGATCCAGACATTCCACTTGTGTTTGTCAGTGGTAACCATGACCTGGGCAACACTCCCACTCCGGACACAGTGGAGCAGTATTGCCGTGCCTGGGGTGACGACTACTTCAGTTTCTGGGTGGCCGGAGTGCTGTGTCTGGTGCTGAACTCCCAGCTGTTCTTTGACGCATCAGGCTGCCCTCAGCTGGAGGAAGCTCACGAGGCCTGGCTGGAGAAACAGCTCCAGAAAGCAGCCAAGAGCTCAGCACGGCACGTCATTATCTTCCAGCACATTCCACTCTACCTGAGAACTCCAGATGAGGAGGACGACTACTTCAATCTGCAGAGAGCCAAGAGAGAGAGTCTGATTCACAGATTCTGCAAAGCAGGTACGGTTATGAGCAGCAACTCTGAATCTTTACAATGTTTAATGTTGTAATGTTGCTCTAGAACTGAGACAATGCAAAACCCCAGGACACTGGACTACACACTATCACTGACAAAAAAAAAAAAAAAAACACTACAAAGTTAAAACAATTTTCCATCAGACAAGGATGATGTGATAAAATATAACATGGTGATAAATGAGTCACTTTATTTTTATAACAGCTAGTAAGATCCAGGAAATTTGTAGGTTAGTAAGTAGAGTCATATTAGCTGGAGTTATAACCAAAGCAGCACATTTCTGGAGTTTCCAGAAAGAAATCAAAGAAGATCTGTGTGTACGTAATGTAACGCTAAATTCTTGTAGATGACAACTTTTTTATCGTTGGATTTTGAGTTTTGCCTGCGTTATATAAGAGGAGTCCAATTTGTGTGGCTGTTAGTGCATTTAAATGTGTACTAGCTACCACGCATGGTTGTCTTCCCTTATACACACTCTTCTTAGTATATAAATCCATTTGTGTCAATGAATTTGTCTACCCATTCCAATATCTGTTCTTTTTTTATTCAGCAGTTAGTTCTGCTCCACTACTTTCATTAGAACAGTGGTGTTCTAAGAGTGCTGATATTTAGTCTAATAGATCTTTACAGAGTCGTTGTTACTACACTTACTACGGGCTGTCAGTAAGTCTGTGTGTTGCAGTCTGTCAGTCAGTCATTCAGTCTGTGTATAACAATGCTCTGCCCAACTGTGGTTTCTTTTGGAACTAGGAGCAAAAATTAAAAAAAATATATTTTATCTGAAATGTCAGGTATTCTATATTAATTTCTTTTTTTTTTTATAGAATTTTATAAAATAATAATTATATTAATAACATACGAATGCTCAGACAGTGGACAATTACCCTAAACGATGTTGATCTGAAGACAGTTTTATATAGAGAATTGTAAACAGTTTCTCAATTTACAATAATATATGAATTCTCTATATTGTACGCAGTATGTCACATTTTTTTTTTGTTTAACTTTTTATTTACATTGCAGGTAAAAACAAAATCCATTATACTGGATATAAAGGCTCTATTCTATATTAAACATGTTTTCATAAGCAAATTGCTGAATACATGTGTATGGTAAAAAAAAAAAAAAAGGTCATGAGCTTCAGGTAACGCTCACATCAAACATCAGAATGAGGAGGGAAAATGTGATGTCAATGATTTGGTGCCAGAAACGTCTGGGATTTTCACATTCACCAATCTTTAAAGTTCATGCAAACAAAAACCCTAGCTCAGAATTGTTCAGAAGGAGAGGATATATGACATACTGACATTTATTCAAAGAAATTACTGTCTTTGTGGTCGGAACTCAGCCTGGTGTAATTTTATGATTCTGTTTACTGGCTTTTTTCCATTCACGTTTGTTTATACACATTTACTTAAAAACAGACGTTCATTTTTCCAGATGAGTGTACCTCCAGAGAAAGTGTGATTTCAGAACAAACTGAATCTAAGCCCAAACTGCTGATACACATAGTCCAGAGTGGAATTAGATTTATTAATTATTTAAAATGAGCAGAATTGGTGGACAGAAATCTAATGCTGTGTTGCCTCACAGTAAGAAGATTCTGGGTTCAAGCCTGCCAGCTGACTGTGACCTTTCTGTGTGGAGTTTGCATGTTCTCCCTGTGCCTGTGTGGGTTTCTTAGGAGTGCTCTGGTTTCCATACACAGCCCAAAGACATGCAGATTAGGTGAACTGGCTACTCTAAATTGCCAAGGTGTGAATGAGAGTGTGAACTGGGGGTACGTGCTGCTCAAAACACATGATATAGTCATGGGAATTGTTCAGGATTTAGTATGAATATGTTGTTGCATATTTTTATATTGCTATGTTCTACAACCCTGTCTGTATTATAGTCAACTTTGAAAAGCTGTGCTTTGCAAAGCTGTGTAATCATCTGCTGTATGTGGTCAGGTAGGTCTATTGTTAAGGCTATCTTGTGTGTATTACACTGTTGTTAGGTGGTGCGTATTAAAATCTCAACAGAGCAATTCTGTACTTTCCAACTGCGTTATGAACCTGCTATCACTAACCTGGACTATATAGGAATCGTTTCACTTTTTTAAAATTTTGTTTTTCCATTTTAAAGTAATACACATTGGAATCATATTTCATGGCCTCATAATATATGTTATGAAGTCAGTGACACAAGAATACATTTGCTGATAGTGGTCAGAAGTTTATTTCATGGAGCTCTGTACTCCTCATCAGTTGTGTGCTTTCTTTCCCCCATTTCAGATTTAGTCTGCAGTTTGCATTTGGGAAGGTTTTTCACTAGATCTTGGAGTGTGGCAATGCAGATTTGTGTTTATACTTCAACAAGAGCATTAGTGAGGTCATTGGGTTAGGCCTGGGTTGCAGTCGGTGTTCTAGTTCATCCCCAAAGTGTTCAGTGGGGCTGAGGTTAGGACTCTGTGCAGGCCACTCGAGTTCCTCGACACCAACTTCGGCAAATCATGTCTTCATAGAGCTCACTTTGTGCAAAGGGGAATTGTCATGCTGGAACAGGTTTGGGCTCTTTAGTTACAGTGAAAGGAAATTATAATGTTTCAGCTAAGACATTATAAAAATTGTATGCATACAACATTGTGGCAGATGTTTAGGAAAGACCCACCTGTGAGTGTGATGGTCAGGCGTCCACACACATTTGGTCATGTATTTTATCACAGTTGGAGTTACACTGCTTGATGTAAGTAGACAAAAGTACACAGTGGAGATTTGGAACATTTGGACATTTTTAGGGGAAATTTCCTGAGCAGACTGTACACAAAATCCGCCTTCAAGAGCAAGATGTCCTTTTTCACAACCCCATTTTCGAAAGCATTTTACTTTTCTGTTTCGTGGCAGATCATCAAAAGATCCACAAAATGGGGGATAAAAGAAAGCGTTTGTTTACAGAAGGCCACTGCCAATAATCAATTCCCTTATGCTCTGTCAGGCTTTAGAGATGTGATAAAATGCTGCTTTAAATGATTTAATCCATGTTTGATATAAGGCAATCATATTGTAGGAAGATTGTCTATTTTGAGACATACACCCTGAGGAAAGCAGATCTTTCTAAGCTATAGGACTGTTCTTTTTTTTTTTTTTTTTTTTTTTTTTTTTTTTTTACGATTCATAATCTTCCAGTTATGATGTTTAGGATCATATATGAAATTGTTTCATATTGTCACAACATGTTCAGAGTACCATCTCAGGCAGTGTATTATGATAATATGACTACATGTGTGATACAGCCTTAGCTCTGTGGCTAAAGGCACGATGTAAAAATAGCTAGTCGAGGAGAAGGACATTCCATCCACTCCCTCACTGGGAAAATCATTCAATTCTTTATAATCTAGTACTGAATATCAGTCGGCTAGCGGAGAACACCCCTAATTTATTTTCAATCCTAATGGATCTCATGAATATATTTGTGACTGTTTCAGGGCCCTCGTGCTTTCCTAATTGGAAGCACTGTACCTTCTGAACTCAGTGGCAGACTGCTCCATCTATTATTGTCACTGTGACTCACTGCAAGATTTCCGGCTCAGTACTCAGAGGTGCTCATGACCCACAACCTGGCTTAATGTCCCCTCGGCACCCATTCTGCAGCAGCACTGGGGAATCTAAACAAGAGTCTTTGTGAATCCCTCAGAGGAAAATGTCAGCTCTCATGCTCCCCTTTTTTATAGGTGTTGTTTAATTGGAAGAAGCATATAACCTCAGTTTGTGTTGATGAGAAAGTTTATTTAATATGAAGGATTTATTCCTGTGCTTTCAATGTGCATATCATCACCGAATGAGGCTGAGCTGAATTCCCTCTTTTATCTTTGAAGCCCCCTCCCCATCACCGCCACCAGAAATGAGGGTCTCCAAAACAATGAGAAAGAATATGGTCCTCTCTAGAATAACTCATGTTGTATATGTGATTGTTTTTTTTTAGACGGAACCATTCAGCCGCCGATGCTGACTTGTACTGAGCTAATAAACCAACTGTTTCCTTTGTGATTTCTGTTGGCTTAAGGCAAGCCAATGTTAATTAGTATGGGTGTGAGTAAACCAGGGGAGCATTTGTCATCCCTGGAAAATTGGAGATAAATTAGAAACCATTCTGTTTTGGGCAGATGATGAAGAATGGGCTGAGCTCAGGGTGATAATGGAGACAAAAACAGGTAGAGTGCAAAGATTTGCTATATTATAGGATGACTTCCCATTGATGAGCATGACCCCCAAGCAATGTGTTGCTCCGTATGGGCTTCCATTATGAATAAGTGGTCAATATAGATCGTAATTACAATCTCCACTTCTCATTAAGTGTCTCAGAATGAAGAATGTGTTTACAGTTATAGATACAGTTTACAGTCTAATGTCACTACTGTTAAAACTGCAGTCAATTATGTTCTCGGTTAGTGTCATACCACGGTGTGGTCGAATTCTCAGATCTGAATGCGCTGATTGATTTTCTATAACAGCACAGTTCTTACAGTAGTTCCAGCTGTAATTCAAAGGATAGGTTTCTTTTAATGCACTTATTCCAATACATTTTCAGCTCATTTACAGAGACTTGTATCATAGTTGTTCCCCAAAATCTCTTATTAGTAATAAACAGTTTTTGTTATTAGTATAACATGTTTAACATGTTAACAGTTTTTGTTGACATCGGGAATGTTTTCAGGACAGAGAACCCAGACTTTCTTGGTTTCTCAGCAAAATGACATGCGTTTTTCTTATTAAAGGCCGGTGAAGGAGCGACGTAAATGATAACAGGAACCAAGTTGTCTCAGAGATGTTCCACAGCATTAAATGTAACTATAAATGGTTAAAAAGCATGAAGTGTTGTTCATTAATAAATTGTGTATTGCAGTCGTTGGCTGATTGCTGTAATATAAAAGGAACAGATCTGTTAGAGGAATAAATAATCCACTTCAGGGTCTGCTCTGCTTCACGTAGTGTAAGGATTTTGGATCATCTTGTAATAGCACACCACATCGTGTTCCTTACTTAATCGCCATTTTGATTTTGGTTAGCGAGCTTAGTCCTTACATGCGTTTTCTTTTTTTAATGCTCCATCAATGCCAGTTCAATCAAAGCTCCACAGCCATCTGTGATATTGGTCCCTCAGCAAGAGGAAAAACGTCCAAATCCCGCTGTCTCTATTTTTATGTAAAACCGCCGATCTTTTTTGAGAGCAATTTCAAACGACCCTGACTTCCTGCTCTGCATCAGTGTACATTTGGATGGAATCTTAATTACTTACATCACACACAATGCACAGGCCATCCCTCATTGAGCACTTCATAAAGGGACTCATGGGGATAAATGACTATGATATATGAGCAGCATAAGTAATGCTCTCCTCACAGATCATTCTGTCTTTCCGTCTGTCACGCAAATTATATATGGGCATAGTTGGATGATTAATTCCCAGTGGCCTAATGATAACACAGGAACACACATATACCCTCTCTAACAGAGAAATAAATTCTCTCCGACTTGTTTGGATAGAAGACAGCAGCTGAATTTACATATCATCCATATCTGGCAGGCAGCCGCAAAATCCTTCTGCCTATGAATAGAGTCATCGGCGGCGCTGTGAGTGTCTCAGGGGAACAGAAGCCAGACCGCCGTTGTACTTCCCTGTTCATTAGAACTTAATTTCATTTTGTGTGACAGTTTATTTTCGGAATGCATTACTTACTATTTTCTCAGGCCTTTGGCAAACTTTGGCTTGCTCAGCTAAAATGCACAGTGGTCCCTAGGTGGTGGTATTTCTGTTGTAGCCACTGCGTTGGAAAAGCTGACACTTAAATGAGATTGTATGAAACTTGTGAAATTTTAAACAGCACATGGGAAGTGTACAGTAAGTATTTCTTATGGGAATATATGTGGGAGCACTTAAACAAGGTCGGCATCGTGAAACTGTACCGTGTTTGCCAGGACTGAATTTGCAGCTATGTTTCCCTTTTTTTTTTTTTTTTTTCAGTTTTCCATTAGTGAACTATGGAGAACACACACTTCCTTTTTTCAGCTCAGAGTCCAAACTCTAAAATCAGAGATGGGCTGTAAGCATCATACACACCATTTTATGAGACATCAGCAAAAACATTTACACACCCACAAACATCTACTGTATCACTGTTGAGAATTCAAACACACTATCTTCACGACTGTGGCTATTGTGAAGGCATCACTATATTCATATCGAAAAGAAACCCGGGATCTGAGCTAGTTTCTGCTAATTTGCTCAGTAGTAAAGCAGTGTTTTGATGCATCATTAGGTTACAGGCTGCATTAAGATGGTAGGGTTTTTACAGGAGATTCTCTGAAGTGTACACTCTTTGGCACATTAATACACAGCATATGTACTTATTCTACTGTTTCCCCACACTGCTGGTCCACTGTGTAAAAGACTTGTTTAAGTAGCGTTTTGATCACCTCAACACACTCCCACGCCTGGTCCAGTTTTACATCTTACACCAAGATAATTATGCTGTTTTCTCTCTGTTTATGCCATGTTTCTGTGTTTATGCTTTCAAAGCCTGATTCATAACCCATCATTAGAGACTAGTTTAAAATTTGTGTAATTAAACAGCTTCCCTTTGAGAAGGAAAAAAAAATATTAGCATACTTTCCTTTTGATTTAATAATAAACTTTATCATTTTGAGTGATTTCTGCTGTATTGCAATACGGTTGTGTAATTGCTTTAATGATGAGAGTTGTACCACACGGCAGTTGTATCACACGGCATAATTATCTGAATTCCTCAATTTCTCCAGAGGCAGAGACAGCACGTCATAGACGTTTGTCCAGAATTTCTAAAGGGCATTCGAATGCGCTGACGTTTTCTATACTTTAAGCTAATGTTTATTGAATGGCTAAATGATCCAGGTAAAGACCTTTATTATATATCGGGATTTCCTGGCTCAGTGCCTTTCGTCTTTCGCACCATAAGGAGAAAATAAAAAACGAAAGTTTAATGAATACTACATTTCATCAGTTGTCATTCATGGATCACAATTTAATAACTAGCAGTGTAGAAGCATTGGTGTTAACATTTTGAAATATCTTTCATTCATCTTCTGTGCAAGTCTTAAACAATTTCACCATAAACCGCACTGTCAGCCTGTGTGCCTTCAAATTGGAGAAAGTAATTTGTGCCTCCCATTCTGTGTGGCCTTCTCTGACAGCTTTGGAAATAAGTCCACTTCTTTGTGTTCTGCAAGAGCAGATCTGCGTTGGCTGGTGAAAGGAAGAGGTGAGATGAAAACCTTCCCCATGCTTATGCAGATCAACACAGAAAATAGATTTCTCCCAACAAAGAATGATGTTCTTTGAAATGCCCGTCACTTCTTGCCACTTTATCAGCCAGCAGCTGAATGGCGGCCAGTCTGAGAGGGAGTAATGTGATTCGGTAATAGCGTCATGATAATTCCCCTTAAGTATGAATTGACAATGCTGTTTAATATGCATTTCAGCGCTGATCAATTAGTAATAATTGAACTTGACCTACCCTCATCCCCTGAGTGAAGCTAAGCAGAATATTAATGGATCTTCTCCTGCCCGACTCTGTTTCAGGCGTCAAAGCTGTGTTCTCAGGTCACTACCATCGCAATGCGGGTGGGTGCCATGCTGGACTGGACATGGTGGTGAGCTCAGCTATCGGCTGCCAGCTGGGCGAGGACGCGCACGGTGTCCGGGTGGTGGTGGTGACCGCTGATAAGATCATCCATCGCTACCACACTCTGGACCAGCTGAATGAGAAGGGCATAGATGAAGATCTGAAGAAACTCTTGTCTTAAATGAAAATCGCATGCAGACTCGTTAACCTTCATGGGTATTTTATTTATTTTTTTTTTTTTGGAATAGATTTGATGGTTATAGATCTGTAGAAAAGAACAAAGTCTGCTTTCAACTGGGAACGCCTCTGAACAAAAGCAGCCATTTTGTGTCAATAGCCAGAAGGCATCTGAATAATAAGCTTCTGCGCACAGCAGGAGAAGGCAGTGAAAAATCACTATAACTTAAGGTGTCATCAGAGTACTCTTTCTATTCCGCTTTTCAAAAAATGTTGCTATAATCTTTTCATCTTTTCTGTTACAAATAAGGAACGTTCTGTTTAGAGACGTAAATTGAAGTATTAGCAATATATCTCTCTTTTCACCTTTCATTCCTTAATCAAACATCTTGACATTTGATTCAGGCAAATGTACTCGAGAATCCTCTTTTCCTTTAAACCCACATCACCTAATCACACTAATAAGCAAGTGGAAGTAGTGTTCAAGCTGGTCGTTTGGTGATTTCATCCTCTGTGTCCAAGCCCATTGCACTCTCCCAACTCCAAGAGGTGAGAAGAGGCAATCTCCATGGCAACCACTGAAAGACATGACAGTTAAGACTGTAACTTACAGACACTCGTTCAGTCATCAGAAACCGTTGCTGATTTTACCTCTCAGGTTCAGAATCTACTTTCATGATTTGATGCAGGGGGGAAAAAAAAGCTGAAGTCTTTGTTGAGTCAGGTTCTGTGTACTCACTGAGCTCCATCTGCCTTTGTAACGTACTGTACAAACCAACCCTTCCAGTTGTGAAGGGGAACATCATGAGGGATCAGTGCACTGCATTGCCCTAGGCCATGTTTTTTGTAACATTTTTCTTTAACATACACGATGTATAGGATTACCAACCGCTAGCCATAGAGCCGATGTTTATAGAAGCACCTTTGGGAATCCTCCTGTTGGCAGATGCGTGCGTAATCACAGGAATGCAAATAAGAGCTAAAGGGAATGTCACAGGGATTACAATAAACGTTTTATCTCATATTTGCAATGTTGGAACTGTTCTTTCGCTTTTTTACCCTGTTGACCTGTGTAATCGCTGTAAACAGTGTGTTTTAAACAATGTGTTTTTCTTACTCTTTAGTCAAACTGAGCCAAGAACAACAGTCCATGTTGGAATTAATTATATATAATTTTTTTAGTTAAAGTTAAAAGGGATCGTTTTGCCTGAAGATCATTAAAGTGTAAAGAAAATTTTGAACTCATTGTATTGTGATATTTTTATGTCACCAGACTTTTATGTTTGCAATAAATGTGTTTTCAAGTGTCTTACCACAACAATGTTGAATTCTTGATTCTTATTAATCAGATGTTGATTAATTTTCTGTAACAGCAGCTCTGACAGTAGTTCAGAATGTAAGACAATCACAGGTTTATACTAATACACTTTTTTTTTCTATAGCAACAATATACACAAGGACTTGTTTAGCAGATGGTCCACATAAACAGATTAAAAATGTAATTGTTGTAAAAAGGTTTTCTGTGAAGATGTTTATTTAGTTCGTTTTTTTTTTTCTTTTTTTTAGAAGGAGTGTCCATTGTTGACATTTTGTAAGGTCAAAGGTATTCTGATTATAGTGTGTTATTCATTAATAGATAGAAATGCTTCACATTCACAAAATGTTATGGTATTGCAGTAATAAAATTCTGGATGTACTGTTATAGTAAAATAATGAGCTTCTCACACCACTCTGCAACTGAATATTTATAATTACAAGATTATAGTCTAGAAGTTGTATTGTAATAATATTTGAGGGTCAATGAGCATATTGATTGATTGATTGATTGATTGATTGATTGATTGCCCTTCATTTCATTAATGTATAGATTAAGACTTTTGGTCCTGGTGGTCAAATCTCAGATGTACAGTACAGCATGTAATGTTTCACAGCTCAACATCGATGACCTGGGTTGCTGTTATATAACAGTTCAGTTTGTAAAGGTGACTTCGTATGATCTTTTTTCATTGGCTTGGTTCCTGGATGGAGAGCTTGCCATGATGAAGTCTGCATTGGAACAGAAGGGCGTTTGACATTTAGCAGGTTGCAATTCCTCGCACAGCAGAATGAACTCCCACACTCTGAAAATCGGAGCCCGACTTCCAAATCACTCATAACAACCGCCTGCTTCGCAGCCAAAACTGCCTTTGTCTCTGCTGTTTATGCCTAAAAGCATGACACAGGTTAGTCTTTCTACTTGGGTGCAAAAAGCCTGATTGCATCCTTTGACTTCTTGATCCGACATCCAAGTGAATAAAATCCCATCAATAATTGTTTCAGTTTATCAAGTTACAGGATAACTACAGTACTGTAAAGAGGAAATCCATCTGAAACAGCTGCTGTCAGTTGTTATAAACCAACCCTGTATTTTAAGCAAACTACGAATCTGTAAAATAGTATATACCAGGTTGGTATATGTTGATATGTACATTGTCACTGTATATTACCCCATAAAAGACTAATCATCAGGGCTGATTTTAGAATTAAAATTTACAATTTAGAATTAGCAGCAACTTTGCAGCATGCTGGGGCTGACGGCCATCTATTGTTATAAAAAAATAAACAAAAACTTCCAGCTTGTAAGTTGTGAATTTATTGTTACATAACTGAGTTAGTTCATGCTTTATCCCCAAAATCTTTGAAAAAAAAAAAAAAAGCATTTTAGTTAGTTACTGAGCTGCTGTATATTAAGTGTGTATGTACTGACAGCTTCTACTTCTCATTCAAATTTAATTACTGTTCCCTAAAGGTTTTAGTTTACTTCATCAGATTCATACCAAGCTCACACCGAGCTCACTGAAAGCTTTTTTTTTTTTTTTTTTTTTAATCTATCTAAAGTAGACTTTATGTTTGTGCTTGTTAATGTTCATTTT
Organism: Synodontis membranacea; assembly: GCA_025674565.1. Taxonomy (NCBI): domain Eukaryota; kingdom Metazoa; phylum Chordata; class Actinopteri; order Siluriformes; family Mochokidae; genus Synodontis; species Synodontis membranacea. The sequence continues at coordinate 16,370,138 of JAOVYU010000067.1, forward strand.
ATGCCTGTCCTTTCCAAGATATTTGCTTTATTTGGCTAAAGCAAAATCTTTAATTGTTTAAAAAAAACAGTATTGTTCACATTTATTTGAAATCACCACAGGTTCTGGAGAGTACATTGGATTCAATTAATCTTTTTTTCTAAAAGTTATGCCATTACTCTTCATTGAACTCTGCAGTGATGGGTGTTCCTGATTGAAAAATGATTGTACAACATACATCTTTGATAGAAATTTTTTTTTTTTTTTAAAGAAAGTTTTTATTTGTTCTGGGTTTACTGAAATATACCACCCATACATACCAAATATACATACAGAATAATATTACCTACCTAATATTTGGTTAAATGTCCCTTAGCAAGTTTCCACCTTGACCAGATGCATTTGGTAGCCATCGACAAGCTTCTGGCTGAACTCTGGATGGATATTTGACCACTTGGCAGAATTGGTAGAGGTCTATTAAATTCCTTGCTTTTAAGCACAGTCCACTTATTTTCAAAAGTGTTGAGGTCAGAACTTGTTATTAAGCTTAATGTTAGCCTTCTTTATCCAAACCACAGCCAGTTTAGATGTTTGTTTGTTGTCATTGTCCCGTTGGAACACTCAGTTACGTCCAAGTTTCAACCGTCAAGCTGATGGACAGTGGTACAGTGTTCCTCTGTAACTCTGGTCATTGTGGCCAAACAACTCAACCTTTGTCTCATCTGATCATAAAATTAAAAATAATTTAAATCCTTTAGAAGGCTTTTTCATTGTCCATGTGTTCAGCTGCAAACTGTAGACAAGGTGTCAGTTTGGACACTTTTTCCTGCAGCCTCTCAGTCCATGCAAGAGAGAGATGGTGTCACTGAAAAGTGTTGGAGATTTAACTAAAGAGTTGGAGAGTTATGAAACCATGCTCTGGTGTTAAGCATTTTTACTATGCATAGAGTTATTTTAACTCTGCTTCTGAGTTGTATTTTTTACACTTTAGAAAGTGTTAACATTGCAAAGATTGGGACAAAATAAACACCAGGATGGTGTTAAAATGAACTCTCACTGAATTGAATTAACACTAGAATTTGCTGTGTGGTGAAACTCCCTTGACTGTAGACAGTATTCCAGCAGCTTCCAGTTCATGGTTCCTGGGTTGTTTCTGACCATCCAAAAATATTTACTCTCAGCTGAAGATACCAGTTTGGGTCTTCTTCCAGACCTTGGCAAAGTTGCTACACCTCCCAATTTTTATATTGTGCACAGAGAAGCTACCAGCTGCAGTCACTCATGATCACTAACATGAAGTTTAGAGGCCTTGGCAAGTTAAAAGACATTTTTGAACTTCCAGCACCACTGAATCAACAATGTAAGTGGTTGTATGGATATTTTTGACCCTGTATGTGTAATTTTGAACTTGTGTTGATTTGAGAAAACTGTATGATAAAATCTATATATTTAACCATCTAAGGTGTCTATGCTGTTTTATCTAAAATAACCACTATTTTAAACTCATTTAAAAACTGGCCATGTTTCTATGACGTCATATGCCGGACTCAGGGTCGGAGCGACTTCCCTGTCTTTATGAGGAGCACTTCCATGCTTAGGGAGAGTCAGAGGTCTGCAGTTCAACTCAAGAACACCCTAGTTACAGTAGTCAGTTAATTGTCCTTAGCTTTCTAAAGGGGTTCAATTTGAAAACTCTGTTGAAGATTCTAAATAAAACCCTTAAACTGATTACACAGATGGACAAACTGAACCCTTTAGAAGAACCTTGTAGGGAAAACATTTCTTCTAAGACTTTACTTGGCTTGCAAATATATAAGATGTACTATCAGATATGTTGGCTTTATTAAAATTTTATAGCTGCTTATACAAATTAGGATTCCTCGAGGGTTCTTT
>JAOVYU010000067.1:16396145-16414710 GCA_025674565.1 Synodontis membranacea
CAGCAGCCATGGAGTTGATGCGGTCTATGTAGTAGTCGGGCCAGCTGGTAGCGAGCTTGTTGGGATCCTCTTGCTCCCCTTATAGACGTTTGCAAGAAATAAGCTTTCAATGTGTATTTATGTAAACAGGGGAGGAGAGAACACCAAAGCTAATATTGTGAATGTTTAATATTGTGAATGTGTTTGTCCAGCAAGAAAAGGATCATGAGCATATAATCATTCATTGTTTTTAGCCTGTATTAATGCACTTAATTAGCTGGTCATATCTTAGCTACCACTTTTTATCCTTTGTCAGATAATTATCCAGACGACCCAAATATGGGACTGGTAGCACACTGGAGCATTTATGATTTGTGCTTCACTGTGATCTGATATTGACTTCATCACAGTAGGCAAACTCAGGGCTAATACCAGTCTTAATACTAGTATTCATTATCAGATCCAAACACGCCTATTAGTATTAGGTTCTCGCGTCAGTATTGACTGTAGGACAAATTTGACCAAATTCAGCTGTCTTTATTTATTTCCCTTCTGTTTGCTTTCCATACCTGCAGAAATCCCAGGGTTCTCTGTGTTTATCAGAGACAGCAGGGGTCGGCTGTGAGCTTGCCGTCTTGTGCGGATCTCCAGGGAGTCCCCCGACTCCTCCAGGAGGAGACATGAATGCCCAGGGAGAAGCTGGCGCAGGGGGGTTGTTGGCACCCAGCCCTCAGAGCGAGGCAGTGACCCATGAGTTGGAGGAACTGTCCCTGCAGCCCAGCCAAAACCTACCACCTCTCAACGAGCGTAAGAACGGTGAGTCCACTGCGCATACGTGCAGCCCAAATGCAGGCGAGAATGTTCTTCTATGTTCTTAATACTGAGCAACAAATATTAACACGCAGGTTCACTTCATCCATTCAGATATCAATAATCTGGGGATAGTTTTGGAACGATAACGTCGGACCCCTATAACTAACGCCATGTCGGTTAACAGGACATTCAGTTTTGATAATGCTAGACTACAAGCCGGTCTGGTTAAAAACTCATTTCAGCTGTGAAACTGAAATAAAAATGGAATGTGGTTGGACTGAGATGCATTACAGAACACTTATCCACCTTTCATGCCTTTGGATGTTTGCTGTCAGGACTCTGTGTTTGTTCATTTATTTATTGGATAGGTACATACCCCTAGTCTGATAAATATAGATAAATGTCTCATCAACTAGGTGCAGATTTAAACTTTCCTGACAACTCTTTGGCATGTATTCTCTTCAGCTACTGGCAGTCACACAGGAATGCCTCACCATGTGGCAGAGTGGCCAGGTCTAACATTACTTCAGTGTCTCGTTTGGGTTTGCTCCTATGATTGACATGTGAAAATTTACAGCACTCTTGCATGCACATGGAGTAGTTCTCAGCTCCGTGTGGTTGGCTGTTCACACCTCAGCATCGGATTGACACTGTTGGCCACTTGCTCTCCTGAGGTCACTGTGTCATGGAGGGGAAGTGTACACATTTTTACCAGAGCACTGCTTATGTCAGTCATTTGGCCACAGGCTTGTACGTTCAGCACCCTTTCTTCAGTGTCCTACAGCCTGAGGTAGGTATGCTGTATGCATCAGAAATAAAAATACAGGCTCTTCAGACAGTGATATTCCTCCAGATGTTTTTTTTTGTTGTTTGTTTTTGATCCTAAAACAAATTCCGATGCCAGAAAATTTTTTCTTACGCCTGTAAATTTCCCAAATACAAAGAGAAGCCCAGCTCCTCAGAAGGGCATTGCAATCAAGGTTGATAGAGAGCCGATGATGCAGTGGGTGGGAGTGTTCAAGGTGCAACTCCCACCTCTCTTACCCTTATAACGGCGTGCACGAACAGTCAGTCAGTCAGCATGATCTGTTTTGGAGTATGAGAGAAGATGCAAGCAGTGGATTTGGAAAGACCATTTGGAATGTAAAGCTCTGAGGTTCTTCGCTAAGCCTTAGTGCTCAGGAGTGCTCGCCTGAGGAATCATGGCGTGTCTGAGAGTAGAGCGCCACGCTGCCTGCGGGAACGCCTTCGGCTCAGGTGCTGCCCTTTCCTCTGCCTCGTTACCAGACGGATATAAACGAGTCAGTTTTATTTTGCACCTTTTTTTGTTGTTGTTTCTTCTCGGCTGCCTTTCTGGTCCGTTCATACTTTGCTATCCAGCTGAGCTGAGCCCACAGTAAAGGAACTATTCAGTATCTGCAGTATTAGAAAGATTGCCTGTACAGTGGTTATTTTGAACCAAACAGAGTCAGCAGCTTAAATCCAGACAACTGAGTCACTAGGTCAGCCGTGCATGTGAGAGCAGCATCACTCAACCCTTGTTTACTAAGAAACAATTTTCTAAAATTGTTCCGAGGGTTTGGCATCACCAAGGTGCAGCAATAACTTTAGCTGTTGTGCTCGATACGTGTAAGATAAACACCTCTTTTGCAATTATTTTTTCCCCCCAAAGTAATTGCGAAACAAGGAGCACAAGGCATGTGTAGTACCTTTTCCAGGATTCTGAAGATGTTCTCCAGGACAGCCTAAAACTAAATCAATATTTTTATTTCAAAACAACATTGTTCCTTTCAGTTTCTCTTTAATATGCTTCTGTGTTGTTTAATATTTTATTAGTAGTAATAATGGTGTTTTACAAAATGCCTTAAATAATCACCGGTTGTTTTGGTCGTATGGGATTGTTTCCAGTTCACAATGTAGGTTGTACTATTTATTTTCATAAATTGTTGACCTTGTATATGCAGGCTGAGGAAAAATAGCTACAGAAAAAACGCACAGCTTATTAAACAGTGGACTTGTACAGTGTTTGTGAAAAGGAGGGAGGGAAGTATGTAGGATTTGTTTTGTAAGCTGTGTGCGTGCGTGTACATGCCTGTGAAAAAGAGCATCCGTATTGAACGTTTGATATCAAATCCAATCCAGTGTCTGTAAGTGCTTATGTAGTCACATGATGAGAGTGATCCGCTTGTTCTTTCTGACAGTCCTTCAGTTGCGGCTGCAGCAGCGACGCACCCGGGAGCAGCTCGTTGACCAGGGCATCATGCCACGTGAGTACAACCTGTACCCTGAACTAAATCTAATCTAAACTAAACCTCATACTGGAAAATGTGCTGCGGGCTTCATTAGATTATGTAAGATTTATTCATTGTTAAAAGTTCACATTTGTGTTTTTAGGATTGATATCAAACAGGGAGTTTTTAAAATGTGAATTAATGTGCTATTGTTTATTTTATCTGCAGTCCTTGAATTTTTTCCTTATCGAGCGCTATGGTATTACAACTGGACTCGGCATGCGTTGTTTAAAAAGAAAGCCCACGGCAGGACTTACTTCACTGTTACTCATACGTACTCTCATGGCCACCCAGTCTGGAGTCTGCAAAAGCATTAAAACACACACGTTTTTCTTCTGCCTCTTCTGTGACCTAATGCGCGGCTTTTACATTGATGAGATTGCATTTAAGCGCAAGTTTCCTCAGATAAAGATATGTCTGTTTGTCCTGACTGTGGTTTTACTACGAGAGAGCATGCAGTCACAGCTGTAACATGGACTGTGTGTTTAAAGTGTGTGGAAAAGCTCACTGGCTCCGTGTTGTACTGTTTGCAGCTCTCAAGAGCCCAGCGGCGTTCCATGAACAGATCCGCAGTCTGGAGAGAGCCAGGGTAAGCGCAGGGCATTGTTCTTTAGTTCTCTAGTCTCCAACCCCAAAAAGGTCAGGATCTTTATTGCTCCAAGTGCACAGAAGCATCTAGACCTTTTTGATTGATGTAATTCATATGGACCACCCAGATGTTTAAATAGCCTGAGCTTCTGTTTGCAAATTATACAGTTCTGTTTTTTATTTATTTATTTCTTTTTTCATGAAGTGTTAAGCAATGAATTTCCACAGCTTTAACCTTCACTTCATTTCTCTATAGACCGAGAATTTCCTAAAGCACAAGATTCGGAGTCGTCCAGAAAGGTCTGAGCTGGTCCGCATGCACATCTTGCAAGGTAGGCCCTCATTTACACTGCGTTGTTTACTGTGATAACCGAATACGATGGGACCTGTGGTGATGGTCCGTCATGGTTTTAATGTATTTTAATATCCGTATTTTTGGTTTGTGTGCTAAATATTGCTGTTTATGTTGATGTGGCAGAGACGGTGGCAGAGCCATCACTGCAGGCCACGCAGCTGAAGCTGAAGAGAGCTCGACTGGCTGATGATCTCAACGAGAAGATCGCGCAGCGGCCTGGACCCATGGAGCTGGTGGAGAAAAACATCCTGCCTGTGGCATCGAGTGTCAAAGAGGCTATCATTGGTAAGTGTCTTGGCCATAAGCTTCAAGGAGAGCCAACAGTTGTTTGTATACATCTAGCCTGCGTTATGATTATATATTGTGTATGATACTGTATATTGTTTATGCATCGATACCATTTGTGAGTACGAGTACATGTTTTTGGTACTTGGCTGGTACAGATACTTAGTGTTTTTGACAAGGTAGGGTTGATATTTAACAGCGAGTTTTAATGAGAATGAATGCACTATTGTTTATTTTATTGGCAGTCCTTTTCTTATGAGTGCCTGACTTATTCCTTCCTTAAAAGAAAGCACACGGCGAGGCCTTACGCCTCTGTTACTCATAGCTGCTCTCATGACCACCATTTTATTTAGCCCTGGTTATTTTCCCCCAGTTTACCTAGTGACCATTAACACACATGTGCCAGGCCACTAAGATTATTCTTTATAAAGTTAGCTAGTTGTATTAGTTACCTTGGCTTGAATAGGGTTGCAGTGAAGATTTCGCTTTAGAAAAACTTTTCTGCACATCTGTAACTAAAGTGATTTATTTATTTATTTATTGCATTGCATCTGAATCCTCCATTGTCAATTGCCTAAGGACAGCTAGAGCTGTTTTTTAGGCATTTCTTTTCTCACATGGGTAACTTTTGCTGCAGTGATGGTTGCTGCTGTATGAACTCGTCATGACTAGTTTCTGATTTAAGTTGTTTTATCATGCTACTTGTGTTCCAAGAAGATGCTGTATTTTTTTCAGACCACACATTTTTGCTTCATTCATATTGAAAGACATCCAGATCACTGTTTGTTTAGCGCAATAACGCATGCTAGGCTTATGTCACGTAATATTGTGGGGTGTTAGATGTGTGTAGTGGAGCAATTATTATTATTATTTTTTTTTAATAAGTACAAATGCCCGATACCGGCATCTCAATCAGTGTGTCCTTGATATTATGTATAGATTTTGCCTGAACAAAAGTGATCATTATCTTACACTTGTATACGCTACTTTCTGCTGGTGCTGACTTTGGAGATGGCCAGATGCATTACCCCAAAACACAGGAGTTCGACGAGGACAGCGGTGATGCGTTCTCTCCGGAGCAGCCAGCCAGTCAGGAGTCACATGGATCTGTACCGTCACCTGGGGACTCAAAGGCCATGGAGGTTTCCTCACCACTACCGAATAATTTAATACTGGTGATTCTTAATTTCCTGCTTTGATTGAAATATGAAATATTGTGAAGACTTTATTTGTGACTAACAGAATGCGAAAATGATGCAGCATCCCTTTGTCTCCTCGCAGCAGCACTGCCCTCCTGTCACGCAGGTTACAGATTTTCTTAAGCCTTTTTCCAGCAGTGAGCAGGCAGTCAGCCCTCCAGCTCCACAGCCTCAACCAGTCACTACACCTCCCTCCAAATCTGTGCTTTCTCTTATCAAGGTCAGTTAACTGACCATGAACATTACATGCATGGGGGAAAAATCCTTTTTTTCCCACAATTCACTTTTTTAAACAACTCTGTTTAAAATGTTTTTTTTTTTGTTTTTTTGTTTTTTTTTCAACTCTTTATCTGTAGCAAAGTCAGCCTAAAACTGCTGGTGAAAAGAGTCGTAGTAAGAAAAACAAAGAGGCCAAACCACGAGTGAAAAAGCTAAAGTATCATCAGTACATTCCCCCGGATCAGAAACAAGAGCCTAGTGAAGCCCCTATGGATTCCGCGTATGCCCGCTTACTGCAGCAACAGCAGCTCTTCTTGCAGCTGCAGATCCTCAGTCAGCAACAACAGCAGCACTACAACTACCAGACCATCCTGCCAGCTCCCCTCAAGTAAGTTTTACTCTCCTTACTGTCATTTCATCCTCTTTCTTTACTTATGCACTCTAGTTCGCTACTCTTTATAAAACATGTACTCATCTGCTGACTCTCTCCATCAGATATTAATTTAGTAAAGGTCACCATATGTCTTTAAAACTTTCATGTATAGCTATTAGGGTGTTATTTGTCAACAACCTGGGTTGTGTGTGCACATATAAATACATCTGAAGCCGGAAAATGTCTTGGAACACTGATATTGTTGTTACCGTGGGCCTCAGGCCCATTACCTAGTTTCCAATAACAAGTCCATTGATCTTTATTAATGGCAGGAAGTCAATGAGATTTTTTTCCCTTAGCTTCCTTTTCCATCTGTATCTGAACATGTGCAAGATTTATTTAACCTGAGCTTTTGCATTTTATCCTGCCCGATGTGCATTGTTCACAGCCGAGTTTGTTTATTGTGAGAGAGGAGGACAGAGGAAATTGTTTCCGCCATGTTGTTAACAGATTTCCTTCTCCTGCCTCTCTCCACCTCCACCCCACTTCCTGCGCAGGCCTGTGATTGAGGGGCAGAACAGCAGCACTACTGTTGCCATTAACAGTGCCCAAAGTCTTCCTGCGTCTATTGTGGTGTCTCTGCCTCCAGCTGCACCAGTGCGCCCGAATAACACCCTGTCAAACCGCAAAGCTGGCACACTGCCAGCCAACCTGGAGGAGATGAAGGTGATGACCTCAGGGGGCTTTGTGTCACCTAAATAGTGTTTATTATCATAAAGAATCTTTAGCCTCAGGTATTGTAGATGATGATAATATACTGTAAATAATGAGAATGAGTATATGATAATTGTAATGTACTATATCACAGGTTCACATTTTAGTGTATCCCTGCATCCAACACACTCAACTAATCAGCGAAATAACAGCCCTTCATGAGGTAAAGTAGGGTGCAGGCAGAGCAGGGTAAACACTGAAATATACAGAACGGAGGGTACTCTGGTCGAGTTGGATACTTGAGGGCTATAGGAAAGAAGTTTTTGGAAACCATACAAGAATTAGATGTTTGTATTCACCTATCTGTTGTTCTTTTGTTTAGGTGGCGGAACTAAAAATGGAATTAAAGCTGCGTGGGCTGCCTGTGTCTGGAACCAAAACAGACCTGATTGAGCGGTTAAAGCCTTACCAGGAGAGTGCTGCTTCCATTCCCAACAGTACACAGATCTGCAGCACATCCATGGAGGTGTCCAGTACCACTGCATGTCTATCACCTGCACAGCAGCCCCCTGAGATCCAGAGCTCCACACCACCCGTATCCCCTAAATCCTCAGAAGTGCACAATAGAGAGGACACTATGGAGGGCCAGCCAGAGACTCACTGCCAAAGCAGCGGTGGTAGTGGCCAACCATCAGCCATTCCTGTGGAGCAGGACAGAAGGCTGCATGAGAAAGAGCGTCAGATTGAGGAGCTGCTAAGGAAGCTGGAACAGGAGCAGAAGCTGGTGGAGGAACTGAAGATGCAGCTGGAGGTGGAGAAGAGGGGTGCACAGAATTCTGTCTCCACAGAAAGTAACAACATCATCAGTCAAGCTGCAGCACTGGTTACAGTAAAGACTGAGAGCCCAGTTGTTCCGAATTGCACACTGGCCTCGCATAGCACTCCCTCTGTAGTGAAGCTGGAGAAAAGCCACGCTGCCCCAGTGACAGCCACCCCTTTGCCACAGTTCTTCATCAGTCACCAGGGCATGTCGCAGGTCATCGGGCAGCCCCAGACCCTGCTCACCACTCAACACACGGGTACCCAGATCCTGCTGCCAGTCTCTCTACCCAACAACACCACTACAATCCATCTCACTAATACTCATGTCAAGCTACAGGTACTCTAAATATCAAGCAGGCTTTTGGTGTTCTTAGCTTACTACTTCTACATGAAAGTGGGGGAATAAGCACCTGTGTGTAATCTGTTGTGCTGTTTACGTTTATGGTCTGTGTTTATGATATCTGCGTTCTGTTTCACAGCCAGTCCTCCAAGCAGCTGTCTCTCCTCAAGGCCAAGGACTGATACAGGCCACTCATATGCATCCTGCCAAAGCAGAAAGCTCCTCGCCACAGCCTGTCAATCACAACAATATAGTGCAGGTGACTATTTAGGTGGACAGAGCAAACTCCTCATGTTGTTTACTTAATCAGTGTGTGTGTATATATATGGAAAATGGAAACCGGTGGAAATTTATCTGCAGAGAGCAGGTCAACCCACTGCTTTAAGAGGTTTTTTTTTTTCTTACATTTATTTTGGATTAGGGGGTTATGCTAAAGACTACAGAAGGATCGTGTGGTCTGTATCATCTCAAAGAATGTACAGAAATTTCCATGCGGCGACTGAGAGCCGTGCGGCGCCGTAGCGCCACAACAACCTCCTCATGCCCGTGCAGATCCAACAAGCATAAATTAAGCATCATGTTCAGCTGTCATATAGTAAAAGAGGGTTGGCTGTGGGCTTTATATACACAGCCAACAAAATAAATCTGAAGAGCTGGCCAAAAAATGATTTTTTTAAAGGTTAAGCTATTTTTGTATTGCTGTTGGACTGGTTTGGGTTACATCATCGTTTGTGCTACATGACTGTGACAAACAACTCAGAAGTATTCAGGTGTAATAGCTAAAGTTATGTTCTACTGAACAGTTGATCGCCAATATCTATTTCTCCTTTCCCTCTCCAGTATTGTAGACTGAATTTTTTAATAATGATTAACTAAGTGGAAAGAGTGTGTAAAGGAAAGTAGATCCGTGTCAGAGAGAGCAATCAAGGATACTGGTATTAAATGGAGGCTTTAGGATCGGGCTGTGGGAGAGAGAGAGCAGGCATCCATTAGTAAGATGGCAGAGAGTGGTCTTATACCACACACTGCTTGGTGTCTGGTGTAGCTGTGCTAGGGTTACCCGAGTAATATCAGAAGATGATCAGTGGTGCCACGCGTACGGTGAGCGATCATGTCTGTGGTCCTGGCCTCAGTTTGTTTGTCAGCCTTGTGTGTAAGTAGATCTTTCAGAAAAAGAAAGAAGCACTGATGGTGCTTTCACTGACAGCCCTGACAAAAGGATGCGCTCCATCGTTATCTACTATCACATGCCTTTAGATGAGCCCTCTTCGCAGAGCATCTTTTAATGATGTCGTATCGGAGTGGTGAAGCATATCTGTAACAAGTTATACGTCGGTTTTGTCATGATCTCATGACTTGCTGTATTTTTGCACAGACTCTGTCTATGTGTAGCACTGGTGGGCCTGCTTTTCAGTTTGGTGCCAGTGAGAAGCAGGCGGGTCTGGAGATGCCTCGCTGTTTCCTGAGCAGCTCCCCAGAGAATACACTGTCCGCTCAGACTTCTCCAGTTGCGTCCTCCCTCACCAACGGCACCCTAAATAAGGTAATGGAAATGCCATCCTAAATTAGTTATGCTAATGCTCAAGTGTATGTGTGTTGTGTGTAAGTAGCTGTGTTGTGTTAGTCCCCCTCTCAGGTCTCGCCTGCCTTCATCCTGCCATCTCCAGCATTCAGTCATGCCCTCAAGAGCCGAGAGCCACCTCCCTACGAGGATGCTGTTAAACAGACACGCAGCCTGCAAGCAGCTGCCATCACACAGGTCCCACCTCACATTTATATGCACCTCTACACAAACGCACTGCAGAGTCCATCTGCTGTTGTTATTAACACCAACACTCATTCGATTGTGTGGGGTTTCTTTTGTATTCAGCTTCCGACAGCGACCAGTCAGCAGATGGATGATCTTTTTGATATTCTCATTGAAAGTGGAGGTATGTGCTTTTGGCTTACAGGAACAGGAGATCATTTGTCAACTCAAAATTCATTAAATGTGTCTGTTGTGTATGAGTCTTCTGTACTGTGAAAAGAACGAACGACCAATGTACTCTAAAATAACTTAGAATGGAAGTCTAAGGGAAGTTGTATTTGTGCAATAAATGTATTAAACAGATGTAACTTTGTGACACATTCAGAATAAAATATTTTACACTAAAGCAATAAAGATTTTGGGCTGAGACAGATAGAAGAGTGTCCTACTAAAGCTGCTGTTTCAAACACTGGAACATTACAGCATTACGTACGTGCCGAAATTATGAGAATTGAGTTATTTGCACATAGTCAGGAGTTAACACTGAAATTACACACATCAGTGTACAACAAGATTTGAACTAATTATACAATTGCATGGGAGCTACACACGAGACAGAGTTTGCATGACTATGACCTTGTATTTAAACCATATGTGGCCAAGAGGACACCTGACCATTATACCCATAGGAGTCTTCCCAAAGCTGTTACCACAGAATTGGAAGCACAAAATTGTGTAGGATGACTCTCTGCTGTAGCATTACAGTTTCCCTTCTCTGGAACTAAGAGGCCCAAACATGTCCCAGTATGAAAATGTCCCCATGCACAAAACAAGGTCCGTTATGATATTGGTCGCCAAGGCTGATGTGTGTAAGAACTTGAGTGGCCTGCACAGAACCCTGACCTCAACCCCACTGAACACCTTCGGGATGAACTGGAACACCAACTGCACTCCAGGCCACTGAACCAAACGTTTTTATTAACAAAAACATTATTTTATTAACTTGACAACTCAAAATAGTGGGGAAAAAATGGGACAGTGTACACACCTGTGTTTAACCCAGTACACACAGACATGTTCATCTGGAGAAATAGTAATAATATTATTATCTATGTGTTTAGTTGTACAGTGTCCAGGTCTTTTTTTAGATTTTCAACCTTGTGCTTTTTGTTGAATGCCATTTGCCCCTGCAGAGATCACCCCTTTCAGTCAGCAGGAGCCTTCTGTGCCTAAGCTGATGCCAGTCACCGCCAGCATCACCACTTTACCTGTCAACACTGCCCTGTCTCGGCCCCCTGCTCAGGTGCAGATGGCACCGCCGCCGGCGCTGTTGGTGGAGCCCATGCCCAGCCTGGCGTCTCTGGCCTCAGACAACCAGCTGGAGGCGCTGCTGGAGGGCACACTGGGGGGTGAGGCTGAGCCAGAGCACAGGACTCTGGGGCTTCTGGAAGAGCTGCACAGCCAGCTTCTGGAGCAACCCCACTCCCCTATGGACACAACTGAGTTGAGCTTCAATGAGCCGCCTGTTCCCTTGTCCTCCTCCTTCAGCCTGCAGGACACGGGCATGGACAGCATGGAGTGGCTGGACCTGACACCAAGGCCCATGGGACCCCTCGACCCACTGGGCATTGGCTCCGATTTCCTTGACACACATGACCTGCAGCTGCACTGGGACTGAGAGCACTGTACACACTCATTCCCTCTTGTGAGTGTACACACACAAACACGCTTTTGCAAAAGAGAGAGAGAAGGGTTTAGTTTATTCATATCATTGTGTGACTGCACAGGGTTATGTGCAGGATTATGTCTCTCCTCTTACAAAAATCACAGATTCACTAAGTAGAAGATGTGAGAGGTTCCCTCTGCTCTTGTGCTGTAGTGCACTGCGGTTTGTCATTCATCATTCAGACTAATGTCCTAATATGGCGCTACGGGAACAAAAGGCCTTCCATGAGCTACTTCTGGTGCAAGCTATGTTCTCTTTTCTGTGCCATCTAAAGAGGGAGCACATCTTTAACAGCATGATCCTATATACTGTTCTCTCCTTAATCATGTGCCATTGGCTCAGTTGTTCTCTGCACAATCTAGAAATACCTTTGTGACCATTTTAGCCAATTTGAATCAGGACAGAATTATGGTCCAGACATTTTGACTCCACATAAGATAGGAAACGTTAGTCAAATCAGAGCACTGACACCATTATTCTCATGGTTCTCAAGAAAAAAAAAAACAGATTACTTCATCCATAAACTCAACTTCACCTGTTTACTTTAACTGGGTAAATCATTGGGTAGAGTTCTGTATCTATCATGCTCAGCCTGACAAAAAACTTTTCTGTTGTGTCAGGCCAATCTTGTGTGTAAGTATTTCTTTTGTGTGTATGCGCAGCAGGGTGTGTGTGTGAAAGTGAGTGTGTCAGGCACTTGACGTCAATAAGAACATATGGGGAATGTCGCCTGGTGGGAAAGGCCAGTGCTCAAACAACTACAGAGCTTTTATGTACTATTTAGTGAAGAATCAAATCTTATGTATAATGCCAAGCAGGATGGTGTACATATTCGTCTGGGGTATGGAACAGCTCTCAGTAAGACGCGGTGATCTTTTAAGGAGTATGCGGGTGTCAGACACTAGTTCTGGAAGTCACAGCGCACAGCAGAGATTTATATTTTCTTCCTTCAGACTAAATTCAGCTCATCGAGGAACTGCTAATCAGCAGATGATTTGAATCAGGTGTTAAATGCAGCAGGCTAAACTCTTCAGTGCTGTTGCACGCTAGGACAGGAGTGTTTCAGCCGCGCTATAGGAACTGGCACTAAGAGCAGTAGGCGTTCACACAGCCTAAACTGAACTTATATAGACTTCTTGTTCTTTTTATCTACACAAGGTTTGGTAAATGTACACTCTTTGGCCAACGCTTAGTGCCTCTGATTTCCTTCTTTTTGAGTTTTCAGATGCACATGGGCCTGGATGTGCGCTTGGGCTGTGTAAAACTTCTCACTCTTAAGGCCAATTTAGCTGTTAGAGACAGACTACTAGTGCATCTCAAAAAATTTCAATGTTGTGGGCGGAAAGTGCGATATTTTCCATCAGTTATTTAAGAAAGTGAAAATGATATATATTTTAGACTTCCACATAAACTAAAATGTCAAGCGTTTTTCTGTTTAAATTTAGATAATTATGGCCTACAGCTTAAAAAAAAATTAAATAACATCTCAAATTATTAGAATATGTCATATGTAATAAGAAGGGCTAGGGAGATAATGAACTTGAATGTTGCTCAGTGGCCCAAAGTCCTCTTTTCAAGTGAAAGCAATTTTCAATTTCATTTGGAAATCAAGGTCCTAGAGTCTGGAGGAAGAGTGGAGAGGCACAGCATCCAAGGTTGCTGAAGTCCAGTGTGAAGTTTCTGGAGTCTGTGATGATTTGTCGGTGGCATTTTGGCGGTGTTGGTCTATTGTGTTTTATCAAGTCTAAAATCAACACAGCGTCTACCAGGAGATTTTAGAGCACTTCATGCTTCCAGCTGCTGACAAGCTTTATGGAGATGCTGATTTCCTTTTCCAGCAGGACTTTGAACCTGCCCACAGTGCCAAAACTTCTACCAAACGGTTTGCTGACCATGATATTACTGTGATTGATTGGCCAGCCAACTCACCTAACCCATAGAGAATATATGAGGTATTGTCAAGAGGAAAATGAGAAACACTGACCCAAAAATACAGACAAGCTGAAGGATGAAGCAACCTGGGCTTCAGTAACACCTCAGCAGCGCCCCCAAGCTGATCGCCTCCATGCCACAGCACACTGATGCAGTAATTTGTGATAAAGGAGCCCCAACCAAGTACTGACTGTATAAATGAACACACTTTTCAGGCACAGGACATTTCTGTCATTGTAAATAATTTTTTGATTGATCTTAGGAAATATTCTAATAATAATAATAAGTAATTCTAATAATAATAACAATTTGAGACAATGGAGTTCTGATTTTTATAAGCCATAATCATCACAATTAAGACAAAAAGGCTTGAAATATTTCACTTTACATGTAATGCAGTGAATTTGGAATATATGAAAGGTTTCCTTTTTGAATTAAGTTATGAAAAAAAAAATTGCAAGTTTTCAGGATATTTAAATTTTTTTGAGATGCACTAGTATATATATTTCTAAGTGTTTAATATATTCATGCTCCATATTTTCCTTTCATGAAGACACTGCATGTTAAACATTTTTGGCAGCTTAGTGGCAGTTTAGTAGGAAAGAAAAGAATACATTCTGGAGTACTCTGCAGTAGTGGTTTCACACACCCATTCCTTCACAGCCTCACCAATGACCATTTTTAGACCTTGTAAGGCCCACCGTTTTTGTCTGCACTTTTTGATGACGTCTGTCTGTCTGTCTGTCTGTCTGTCTGTCCTTTTGTCTGTGCCACGTTGTCTTTTTGTGTGTGAGCATGTGTGAGCGTGTGTTTGGGTGTGCGTTGATGTGTCTGTGTTTGACTGTTTGTTAATGTATTACTGTGCCGCCATTCTAATATTGCTCTGCGCACAGTAAAAAGAGCAAAAAAACAAAACGAAACAAAACAAATATGGCAGCCTAAATGAAAATATGTGATGAAAGAAAAGAAGAAATACCTCGGCAGCATGCAACTACAAGTGATTCTGTGATCTATGTGATTTTAATCCGCTTAAAACACTTTCTGTACAATTATCTGATTTTAGTTCAGTTGCAAATCGCACTCGCTTCTCAAGCAGTTAGCCGGGTAAATCTCTGAGACCAAACTCTATTTATTGAGTTGTGTTTATCTAGAGTGGCCTCACTTGTACAGGAATGTTAGCTTATAGTTTAATGTTTTCAGAAGCTCTAAGAGAAATGTTTTTTTTTTTTTTTTTTTTTTTTACATCTCGTCTGGATCGATGTTAACCTCAGTTAGAGGCAATAACCGACTGCTGGCTCAACAATGTGTCTGAAGCTAGGAAGAGTTCGTTTGATCCAAATTTGCTTTAAATATGCCAGTTTGTGAAATTTTATTAAATACAGGCTGTATGGCACTTTTACCTGCAGTGATGAATGTTTCATCTTGATTAAACAATCATTTTTGCATCAGAGCACCTTCACAGATACCGATGTTTTTTTTTTTTTTAGAAGTGTGATTTTATCGGCCATTTTTTGTTTTTGATGTTCGCTTTAACGCGTTTGATCTAAATGGCACACGCCTAAGGCTCCTGCATCATGGCTTCGTACTGTTCACACCACACATTGACCAAGTTGTGGCCTCTTCAGTAAACAAGTGATGCCAAACATGAGTCTCATCGTATACGCTGTAATTGCAGGCTGTAGATCTGGGTATGAATTTAGTTAAGTGTAAGAAGCTTCCGTGATAGTGATACATTGCCATTTTACTGCTGATGGCCTGATTTTCAGTTACCTGATGCCTGATACAATGTTTGGGGCTGATACTGAAGCATACGTTTATGAAATAATTACCAAAGAGGCCAAATAAATAATGCATAATGCCATTTAATGGAAGTGGATTATGAATTGTTTCGGAAATGTATTTAGTGAGTGGACTCAAACCGTAAGTAGGTTAATGCTAAAGAAGTTTGCTTTGAAAGTGTGTCAGTACAAAACTTGAAGAGGCTAGTGCTCCAGTCAGTTCAACTTCGACGTAAGGAGAGCAAAGCAATAACTTCATCATCTTTAATTTGATATTACAGTACTGTATTGTATGCAGTATGTGGTAAAGCTCAGTGCATTGCCTTGGTCTTATTAAGTTTCTGTTTGCATTAATGCTTAGTCTGTTTGAGGATAATAAAGCTCAGCATGGATGATAAAATTTAGCCTCCATGACTCCATGCAGAGCACATGAGCTAGGCAGCTGGCCAATCAACACTTTTTTTTTTTTTCCTATACTTTTTAAGCAGACAAGTGCAAACTCCCAGTTTCTCCTTTATTTTATTTTATTTTATTTTATTTTTTTAATCCAGTGGACTTGTGGAGCCAACCCATTATTCACTGCTTTTTATTTTTGCGCAATTGTCAGTTGTTTTATTTGACCGTTCGGCTGGTCCCATTTTCTACTGCTGGACTTTATTTTCAAATGTAATACTTTTTATCGACATGGTTAATGTGTAAAGTATCAGTGGTGACTACACTGGGTGATAAACCTGATGACTACCACTTCTCTACATCCTCCAAACGGAGGAGCGCTCATCATTTGTATGCCATACGTTTTGCACATTGTGTACATATTTGAATGGATGTAATACATATTTTTATACATGTTTAGCGCATCCATGAGCTCTATTTTGTGAATAGTTTTAAAAGATATGAGTATACATACGCTGTTATGTGTCAATTCACTTTGCTGTATTGTGAACATGTCGTAGAGAATGTTTCAGAATCTCTTAAATATACCAGAGGAATGAAATAAAATAAAAAAAAGAATAAAATACAAAAGCATTTCTGTGGGTTTTATTTCTTTATTTTTTGTTTGTTGGCTTTTATAACAGATGTCTATTTACAGCAAAGAACAAAAGTGTATGAAACAGAAAATATTAATATTCTACAATATTCACATAAGCAATTTGGTTGTTAGATCTCATTTGTTCTGGCTGTGTGGTGATTTTAACAGAGACTGTGGTGGAAGGCTGGATACACAACATGTGGTGTATTGACCATTTATTAACCAACTCATTGGCTATCTTATTTGCCTTTACTGTAGTCTGTGTGTGAGTTCAATAAACTGATCTTAAAGTCCACTCAGATACAACACTTGATATAATCAATCTTTCTATTCTTAGAGGAATTTAGAAGAGTTCCTTTATATGAACATTACGTTGTCTACGGCACTAATAGATGAGTAGTGTCTAGTTACAAGACAAAATTCATCTGCAAGTAAACTTTTCATTTGTAATTTCATCATTTGTGAATTCCTGAATTTATCAACTTATCAATAATACTGAGCTATAATATGAATGCTAATATATTCTAGATGTTTGGAAATGTAATGTTCTTGTAAATCTTTAGTTAAATTTTTTATTGTGAACTAAAATACGAGCAATGGAAACAGGAATTTTGAAAAAAAAAAAAAAAAACGTTTTTATGCATGCATGCATGAGGTGGTGTTCCAGACAATTTGATAAAGCAATATTTAGCAAAATAGATTTTTTATTTATTTATTTATTTGTTTGCATTTAGGTCACATGACATGAGCAGATCGAAATACTACCGTTCTGAAACCGTTCAGTGCTCTGCTAGAGAGGAGAAAACCCAGCTTTAATCGCATAACATCATTCAGTAACCATTACAGGCCATTCGCAATTGTGTTTTGTCTCTTTTTTTTTTTTTTTTAAATATCACTTCTGTTTTGCAAAAAAAAACAAACTGCAGTGGAAGCCTGGTTAATGTTTAGTGTAAATCTTTACAGTAAAAAAGCCTCAGTGAGGTCATCAGTCCACGTTTGTTCACTGCCCTGCACCCTAAAACAGCATAAAATCTTTCTTACAGGCCAGTGCTTTGGAGACGGTCCTCAGATCCGAGGGACGATCTGGATTTCCGCCTGACAGGAGGGGCAAAAGTGGCAGGTGTCTTTAAAGTAGTTCAGAAAGAAGGGCAACAGGCAGCATCCACCTACACAGCTGCAAGCATTGAGTGGCAGGTTAAATACAACTAAAGACTACTGTTAAACATGAACACCAGAAAGGAATATACTTGCAGTGTGTTAAAATGCAATGTTAGTGTTTTGTTTAATGTAAGGAGACTTAATGACTCACCCCAGCAAAGCGGAGAGATAGCAGAGGAGAAAGGATGTTTTTCCCACTTTGTGTTGAATCTCAGTGGTAACTTGTTGCTGGCAGGTGGGACACTGCACCATGGCTGGAGAAAATGACAGGTCCGTCACCTCCACCACCTCTGTGTCAGGAAATCACTGTTGAGTCTCTGTGTTACTCTCATTCTACAAGTAATTGATCTATTAGGTGACACTGCAGTACCTGGCACAGTTGTAGTGGGGCTCTGCTCTTCATCAGATGGGTTCTGGGCTGAAATGTCGAATCCAATATTATTACATTACGTTCAGTTTTAATGATTACACAAATTTTAAATTGTATTTTTTTGTACTTTTATTTCTGGGGGTGTTAAAAGTTTTGCAAAATTTACTCATTTAAATAAATAAACTAATTTTATTTAGCAATTTGTAAAGTTTGGATCCTACTGCTGTCTGTCAGGCAAATTTCAACGGCAATGAAAACACTGACGAGTCTCCTTCTTCTAAAAGACCACACCCC
Source organism: Synodontis membranacea (assembly GCA_025674565.1). Classification (NCBI taxonomy): domain Eukaryota; kingdom Metazoa; phylum Chordata; class Actinopteri; order Siluriformes; family Mochokidae; genus Synodontis; species Synodontis membranacea. The sequence continues at coordinate 16,414,159 of JAOVYU010000067.1, forward strand.
TCTGTTGAACCCATGGGGGCTTCTCAGCACTCTAACTGATGCCTGATTAATTTCTTAAATCCTTTTGCATGTTATTTGGAAATCAAACAAAGCTAGCCATCTCTAAGGATGTAATATTCCTATATACTTGTAAAGGATCAAAGATACAGTGGTGCTTGAAAGTTTGTGAACCCTTTAGAATTGTTTAAATTTCTGCTTAAATATGACCTGAAACATCATCAGATTTTCACACAAGTCCTGAAAGTAGATCAAGAGAACCCAGTTAAATAAATGAGTCAAAAATAATTCACTTGGTCATTTATTAATTGACGAAAATGATCCAATATTACATATCTGTCAGTGGCAAATGTACATGAACCTTTCATTTCAGTACCTGGTGTGACCAGCTTTTTGCAGCAATAACCGCAACTAAACGTTCCTGGAAACTGTTGATCAGTCCTGCACATTGGATTGGAGGAATTTTAGCCCATTCCTTCTTACAGAACAGCTTCAACTCTGGGATGTTGGTGGGTTTCCTTGCATGAACTGCTCGCTTCAGGTCCTTCCACAACA
>JAOVYU010000067.1:16444762-16457881 GCA_025674565.1 Synodontis membranacea
TCTGTTCCAGAAGTGAAGTAGTAAACAAACAGAGCTTCTGAGACAACTAACAGAAGAAGACCTACTGCACTGCTTTGATCAGTGGAAGAGCACAATGCAGTGGTGTGTAGTAGCATGAGGGGAATCTATTGAAATTTAAGTTTTCTTTACTAAGATCAGTCTAGTTATTTAATAGCTACACCTCGTACATATACAGTACCAGTCAATAGTTTGGACACACCTTCTAATTCAAATGATTTTCTTTTTTTCATTAACCCTACTGCAGTTGTGGAATCAACTGTTGTTGTTAGTTGTGGGCTACTTACTTAATTTTCTACTACTACATTTAGTAGGCTCAGTCAGAAGTAGAGGTAGAGGGGCACAATAATAGAAGGTGTACATGGAGGCATTTGACATTATAAAACTGGGTCTGAGCTGCATTCATTGTGTACAAGGGTTGTATTCAGCTGAAACACTTAAGGACAAACACAAACTGAATTTACATTCAACCTCCTGTCCCAGTGTATATAAGCTCACCTTGTACTGATGCCATCGTGCAGGTTGATCGCGTCAGCTACCTACTCCAGGAGATTTATGGCATCGAGAATAAGAACAACCAAGAGACAAAGGTAAATCAAGCCACTGTCCCAATCAAATGACATATAGAATGTCAAGGAAGCAATAACCCATGTGCTTTCACTAATGATTTACAGCTGGCTGTTACTACAGTGGTGTCTGTGCCCTTAATCTTTATGTTATATGACGACATTTTTATGTTCCCCATCAGTCTGTAGAGGATGAGAACAGTGACAACAGCAGTGAGTGTGTGGTTTGCCTGTCAGACCTGCGCGACACACTCATTCTCCCCTGCAGGCACCTCTGTCTCTGCAATGCGTGTGCTGACACACTACGTTACCAAGCCAACAACTGCCCCATCTGCCGACTGCGTGAGCATCTCATGAATCAATGCATACACTTCTGCTGTATTTACTAATTATTGAAACAGGCCCAGTAATGCTTTCTTAACACGATAATGCATGAAGCCAGTCAGAGTTCCGAAAAGACCTGTCTGCGTTTTCTCCATACTGTCTGTATTTACAGTTGCAATCAGAAATATTCAACCCCAACTCAAAAAAACATTACAGTGATATGAATTGGGTTAAAGTTGAAACCATATGACAAAAAAGCCTCATTAAACAATGCAAATATTTATTGACACATTTTAAGAGTTAATTTGAGGACAGGAATTGAGTTAAGTTTGAGTTCATATGAAAAATGTAACTCTTTTCATAAATGTGCACTATTATTCAATGCCCAGCTTCAGTACTTTGTGGAACATCCTTTAGCCTTTATAACTTCTAATAACCATTTTTGGTAAGTGCTGACAAGCTGCTTGCTGAAGGCTGCTCCAGGACATACCAGGATGTGTAACTCAACCAAACTTTGGTTGACTTGGAGATGTGCTTGCTGGGAAGTCTCATGACCACCAAGATTCAATTTCTGAACAGAAGGCATCACTTTACTCTTTAAAATGGCCTGTTTTTTTTTTCTGGGAATCCACATCCATGATATATGGTCAAGATTGCCAGTTCCTGCAGCAGAGAAACATCCCTTCATCATCAATGACTGACTGTGGGGATGGTATTCTTTTGGACATATACCACAGGCCCATGTCTTCAAACAGTTCCACTTTAGTTTCAGACCAAGGAAAGTCTGCAGGCCTGTCCAAATGTCTTCTGTCATATTCTAGTCAACCTTTGATGTTCTCTGTGGTCCGGAGTGGAGTGTGGCCATGAAGTTTTTGGTTATTCAGGGCTCATATTATAGATGCCACTGAATTACTTGTCCTGGCCTTTATCAGGTCACCTACCTGTAGGTGTTTTGTAATAACACAGAGGTTTCTTCTTAGTTGTTAAGGGCTCTTGATGAAAGTTTGGGCTTATTGGGATAGGTAGGTTTGCAGATGTGCCATAAGTTTTGATCTTCCTTAAAATGCTCCCAATACTGCGTCATAGAATGTAAAATTTTTGGGAGATCTTTCATGCCCGATGGGCTTCAGGTGCAGTGAAATCAGGTGCAATGAAGACTCCTTATTTTTATCCCTGATTGCAGCTAACCTTCAGCACCTTCATGGGTTGGGTGCCAATTAAATTCCCAAAGGCTTAATTATGTTTTATCTTCTCTTAAGACCATTAAAAACAAGCAGAAGGTTTTAAACAAACAGCAGTATTATGCAGAGGTTGAATAATTGTGACATGGCTATATTAAAAAAATATCCTGCTACTCAGGAATACTATATAATACAATTGACGTAACAAGTCTTTGTTGGTTTTCCATATAACTGATGAAGAAGTCATCCAAAGCAAAATATAGCTATTTGAAAAAAAAACTTTTATTGGTAAATCCTTACAGTCTTTTCAGGGGTTAAGTGTTTCTGATTGCAAGTGTAGATTAATCGGACGCGGTCGTAAAAGGCTGTTGTTGATGTGTGCAGTACGTCATGTGTAACTGACTTTTGCATCACACTGACACCTGCTGGACAGTAATAGTATATTGTTTATCACAGCACACCATTTCAAAAGGTTTGAAGGAATTCTTGTTTGTTCCTTCAGAAACGTTGTCTTTGTAAAATGGCAATAGGATAATGCATATGTAGGTAACGTTCATAAAAGCTTAGCACTCATTACTTGGGCCAGTAATTGAGCCGGAAAAAGTTTATGCTTGATTTGATGAGTTATTCATAGTTTATAGTGTTGTGTTTAAAGTTGAAACTGTTGGTCGATTTCAAAAGTTACAAATTGTTAGTGTCGGCATGATGGTGTGGGGGATAAACCCTGAAAGAAAGCCCCTGTGGGAAATCCAGTCAAGCAAATGAGAAACAAAGCCCTTTTATTAAACATTTGCAAATGTTTACCTCTTTTGTTGCTAAAAATGAATCTGGTAACATTTGGGCTCTTGTAAAAAGGGTGCAACAGCTGTGTTTGCTTATTTGCGGTGCATTAGTTCGTGTTTGCTTGTCCTCACATGGCCTTTTTCTCTTCTACACTAGCTTTTCGAGCACTACTACAAATCCGTGCCGTGAGGAAGAAACCTGCTGGAGTGCTCTCCTCTGTCCCCTTCAGTCCGGTGCTATCTCAGAGCTCAGACAACACAGAGACTTCGGTATAAACCTATAAACAGTTTGCATTATTTTTAAACTAGTTGATTATCCGTCTGGTGCCGTGGTTAGCGCAGCTGCCTCACAGCAAGAAGGTTCCAGCTTTAATCTCAGGGTAGACTAGGATGTCTTTCTCTGTGGAGTTTGCATGATCTCCCCGTGCCATTCCTGGTAAAGACATGCGGATTAGGTCAATTGGCTACTCTGAATTTCCCATAGGTGTGAATGGTTCGTCTCTGTGATGGATTGGTGACCTGTCCGGGGAATGAACCCTGCTTCTCGCCCGAAGTCAGCTGGGATTGGCTCTAGCTAACCCCGTGGCCTGCAGAGGATAAGCGTTATAGAATAAAGAATGAATGATTATCCCTCTCTCCTATATAGTCATGGCTTTAACACAAGGCCTTCTTTTGATGTGTTTAAAAAAATAATAATATTAGCCTTTGTGGAGTCATATTTGCAGTTTGATTCAAACATAATCGGTGGTCTGACAGTGTTCTTACGCACGTTTTGATCTCTTGCATTGGACTACAGAACTCAGAGAACATACCTCCAGGCTACGAGCCTGTGTCCTTGCTGGAGGCCCTGAATGGCGTGCAGCCTGTGTCCCCTGCTCTGCCTTCAGCCCCTCTATATGAAGAGGTCCAGTATTCAGGAGAGATGGGTGACCCACTGACCCTGAGCATGAAGCAACAGAGCACTGTGGAGCTTAGTGCAGACCCAGCAGCTCTGAAATCCAAACTGAGCAAGTCACCAGATGGGTAATGCAATATCACACAATTGATAAATATAGCAATCTGTTGGTTAAGGCTACAGCTATGGGAGGGTCCAGAATATGACATATGCTATGTTTTTTTTTTTTTTGCATATTGCAAAATATTGCATACTGAATAGTGCAAGAAAGATTTTGCAGCAGGAATGGCAAAAACACATGAACGCAAAGTTTTCCCAATCAGTTCCCAATTCCCATTTGCCTCAATTATATCTGATGTCAGATTTTTGAACTCAGTTTGTCTGGTGATCAGCTCGGATGTGTATTTTTCCATCATTCGGTATCTTTTGACACCCAAATGTGTGACAAAAGCAACGTTCTCTTAACCCATTTTGTTATTAATGTAATGACCAATGAATTTTTGTGAGCAAATGTAACTAACATCTGAACAAGCTAATCAGATTTCATCACGTATAATTTTGCACTGCTGACACAGAGTCTAAAAATAAATAACACTTGCCCTTCTGTGTGGCAGGGATTTGCATAAAAAATGCAAGTAAGCCTCAAGCCTTCATTTTTATGAGTGTGTGTATATATTTGAATGTATGTTATTTTGTGCAGGTCTACACGCTCCCCCACGTCTCCTATCCAGGAGGAGGAAGATGAGGAGCGCATGTCTGATCTGTCTGATGCTCAGCCTCGCCCTGTACGGCCCTACAGTCCAGCTCCCACTGAGGTCTGCCTGCACTGTCTCGCCCACATACAGCATCACTGCTCTCTCATATTTCATTAACAACCTCGTAGTCTTAATCTACGTATACTGTTGTAGTAGTTTGTTAATTGGATCATGAAAGGAGGCAGTTTAGAATTTGTCTGTGAGGACATTTTTCCATGCTTCCTTCTATAGGAGTCACTTGGAAGTATATAAATAATAATATACTTTTATATTGCGTAATATTTGAATACAGATAGAAAACAAATTAAAGGATTTTAGTAACGTTTAGTAACGTCTTCCAAAAGATTTTCTGTCAAGTGGTGTTTTGATGATAGCACACAGTTCACATTGGTGTTTATTCGAGTTAAGGTGTGGTGACTGTGAAGGCCGTAGTATATGACTTATATCGTTTTCACACTTGTCAAACCATTCAGTGAGACTTTGTACCGCATGTGTATAATTAAATAGTTATAAAAAAAGATATCCAATTCTAATTCCAGATCCTAGGTTATTGGTCTTATTTGATGATACAGTATGTTAAAAGTTAAAAATAAATAAATAAATAGAATCGCCCGGGGCAGAAACTGAATTTGACACCCCTGACAAAAAAAAAAAAAAAAAGAAACTAAATAAATGATTCTTCATTAAGAGAAACATTTTGTTCCATTGGTAAACATGATTGTAAATGATGAACACCAGACATTTTGACTGCACCCTTAATCAAGACATGCTACATCCAGCCCTGCTGAGAATGGTAGTGTTATCATCAAGGAAGAGATCATCTCAACACTATAGAAATGTTTCATCATAAGATAAGATGATTAGTCAGAATAACGTACTGATTTCCAGTGAAAGTCTATCCAAACCATACACAAAAAAAATGCGGACATTTCAGAGTCACTGTATTTCTTTTGTCACCTGTCTGTAACACTTAAATATCTGAAATAAAAAAATAAATAAATGAAGCCAACTTATGACATAGTTATATATAATATATATAAGTACGAAGGAAAAGAATGAATTTAAGATTTATAGGTAGGTTCTTTTTATAACTGGCTCACTGGCTTAGGGAAATAAGGAAACACACTGGTAACAAAAGGCATTGTTGTAACTGTGTACATTATTGTTCCTGCTCATCAGTGCTCTAAAGCTGTTTTATCCTTCCCCCCACCACACAGGCAACAGTAGATGGGGTAGAATCGGATCCAGGATCCCCTAACACAGGTGACCTACATGGGAGAAGAAGTAGATCGTTTTGTTTAATTATTCAGTACTGGCAATGAAAATAAACTGTTTTATACTGTATTTAAAATGCTACGTGTAACAGCTGTGTGTGTGTGTGTGTGTGTACGTACGTCTGCAGGTTCAGAGGGCAGGTCTGTGGGGGTGTCCGTGAGTGAGATCCTGCAGGACTGCCACAGCGCACGCAGCAGCCTGAGCCGCACCGAGAGCGATCCTTCAGCAGACCTGGCACTGCCTGGTGAGTGAGCTCTTCTTCATCACCTTTGTGCTCCGCACACAGGCGCAATCTTCCCCTAAACACTCTCCCAACACTCCAGTGCACCGCTTCCTGCACAAGCTACAAACTGCTACAAGCTACACTTCCTTCCTGTGCATTATTTACTTCATTATTTATTCCCTTCCAGTGCCAGTATTTTTTCAGCAAGTCTGCAAGGACTACCCCTTGTTTTATTCCTGGTTTCTAACATAACCTACACGGTTAGCTTTTAAGAAGGGCTGGTGAAGTTAACACATTAGTATTAATATGACGTCTTTAGCACGTCTTTATTTAACTATAGATTCTATTGCACTTACACAAGTGCTGCAATTTATGATTGAACGATTGGGAAAACACCAATAACCATCAATAAGTGTAAATACCTTTGTGTCACTGTGCATTATATTGAGGAAAAAAAATGCACTATGCTGGTGTATGAGCCAAACATTTTGTGTGTGAAATGTTTAAAAGCAAACATTTATATTACAACATCTTTACAGACCAGTGCGTTTCACCGTGCCTTAAAATCACCCCTCAAATGCTGTGCATTTGAAAGACTGTCTGCCAAACACTGCAGAACTGTAAAAAACCAAAAAAACAACCAAAAAACAACACTTACTTAGAGTAAATCAAAGTTGATCAGTAAAGAAATTGTAGTAATTTTGGTAACACGATTAGTCATAATAACTTAGTTTCATCGTTTGACAGCCCTGTTTTTAACTCCTCATCGGATTGCTTGTAACATACTTGATATTTAACTGAATTTGGCTTTGACTTGCTTTTATAGTCTGATGCTTGTGTACTTCTGTGCTGTTCTCTTTCCTAACCCTTCTCTCTGTTAATCTGACCTGAACTTACTCTCAACTTACTCAGCATCTGAGTCCTGGTCTACTGCTGTTGAGGAATGTTCATAATGGTATGTAGGAGTAGAACCCCCGAGCAATTACTTCAGCTGCTTCTACTTTAGTCTTGTTGCATGAATGGCCTGTGTCTTTTGTTGGTTTTGTCGTGCTTGTAAGAGCTACCTAAATTTGTTCCTGTAGCAAGCCTCACCTTACTGTAGTCCTCGTTTCAGGGTCATCTGGGTCCATTGAGAGTCTGAAGAGTCAGAGTACCAGCAGCTCCATCCAACCTTTGCTCTGCCTCCCCAGCAGCCTTTGCATCGACGACGAGCTCCTCAGCCCCTAGCAGCACTACGCTCATGTGTGCCTCCGCATTAGCCTTTCTGCTTCAGTCAAGAGTCTCCTTCTAAGAATAGCACAATTACTAATGTCTCTTAAAGGCTATTAAGAAACACCATTGCTCATTTGAAAGGCTCAGACACTCTGTTATAAACTACAGATCTCTTAAACACTGACTTTCCCTTCAGTTGAATCTTCTGTGATTTAGTGTCTTACAAACAATCACTAAAGCAGAGGTACTTAATTCAGTTCCTAAGGGGACAGGCAAGTATCCCTGATGTTCCAACACTAATGAACAAATATCTCGCTGCTATGACACATCTCTAATTGTAGTGATGACTTTCATTATGAAGACACTATTTTTTTTTTTTTTTTTTACAGTGTTAGTGCAATCATGTATGGTCCAATCAGTTTCTTGTAGATCCAGTTATTTCATGTTTTTCATAAGTATCTGTTTTTTTTTTTATGTATTGCTCAGTGAGTGCTAAGTCAAGTCTCCTTCTGCAAGATATCCATCAAAATAATCTATCGCTGTCAGTCTCTGCTTTTGGTCAAAGTGTTTAATATAGGAACCTGTAAGCACTTCATTGAGCTTCAGTATTTGGCTTTAACATTAATGGTCCTTTTATTTCCATAAAGGGTCAGGATACATATTAAGCCAAGTCCCAGACTAAAGATGTTTTTAACACGTTGAAATGTGTAATTTGGTCCAGGGCTAAGCTTAATCTCTGACTAAAAGCCAGTCGGATTTGGCAGAGCTGCGGCTCCTTTAGCGATTCACTGCTTGTACACTCTGTGGAATGAATATTGTATATTTGTATGTAGTTAAATCATTTTATCATAAAGTGCTGTACACAAACGTTTCCTTCTGTCTTATTCAAGCAAGCTGGTCCCAACGTCATGGATACACAATATGATATTACAGAGATCACACAAGGTGCTAGAAGTAGATGACCTTTTTGAAATGCAGGCAATCCAAAAAAACAAACAAACCCCAAACCTTATTGTTCAGAAGTATATAAAATATTTTAAATAAAGAAATGCATTTAATCTAACTTTATCAAGCAAAAAAAAAAAAAAAAAGGTGTGCTTGAGAATATTTCTTGGAATACTCAAAAGTGTATTCCAAGTTTCCTTATTAAACACATTATACAGTGCAGTAACGGTATACTGCAAAGAGATGGCGCTGTGACCCCACCCTGAGTAAAAATAGGGACTCACTGTAATAACGTTTGGCTAATAAATTAGACAAATCGTTTTGTGGTCATTGTTGGTTTTATGACTATCAGCAAATACTAAAAGTTAGAGGAAGTATAATGTGTAGGGGTAAGAGCAGTGTGTAGGGTGTAATAATTAGAAGAAGGCTGCCTCTGAGGCGGGCGGTGTGGCGGGCGGCCTGCGCGCGCGCGCTTCAGTATTTAGCGCCTTTCGGCCAGACTTGGCGCGTGACTTCACCAACGGCTTCATCTTATAGACCGCAATATGAGAAGTTTGTACCTCTCTCTCTCTCTCTCTCTCTCACACACACACACACACACACACGAGGAATTAACACAAGAAGGTCTACTGCATGCAAAATACGATTACATACACAAAATTGTCAGTGAATAAGCAAAATGGTGTAAAATGAGAGAACAGTCTGCAGTGCCTATTCATCTCACTCTCATTATGTCTTGCGTGTGTTCATTTAGCTCTAACACTGACTTTAAGTGCGTCAGTGTGGTGCATCATATTAAAAGACGGGTATCACTGAAACATTCAGGGTTCCCTTCATGAGCCTGTAATTCTGAAACGACTAAACCTATTGATTGTCAAACTAATGTATTCTGACACAAGTAGCTATATCCCGGGCTCTTTTGTGTGTTTGTGTTTGTGTGTGTGTGTGCTTGTGTTCTGGTAAAGACACTCCCCTCGGTGTGTTTTCTACACACTGCGATACGAGACGCTCGCGGCTCAGTGAGCCAATCAGCGCGCGAGCGCTTTTAAAGGGCCGTTAAGAGCGCACGCGACGCGTTTTAAAGTCTGACTCAGTTTCCCGCATATTGTGGACCATGACACTTTGGACGTGCTAGTCTCGAGGCGGATCTAATTTCTTTCGGAGAAGAATGGAGTGACCGAATCTCAAGCATCACGACTCCGGCTTTTGCTTGCTCTTCTCCTTCAGAGTGAATGCACTTGTTGCGCCTCCTCCGCCTCCATCTAACGGACTCATCCTCCTCTCCTCTCCTCTCCTCTCCTCCAGGGAAGGGGCTTCGCAACAGGTTCACATTCTCCCCATCGCCGAGGTAAGTAAGCCTAATGACTGTTTCACTGGCTCCTTTTTAGTGCCTTTTTTTGTTGTAATGCTACGCACAAAAATGTCATTATAAAATTTGAATCAAATAAATGAATAGTCTATTAATAAATAATCCACATTTTAACTTTTAGCACGCGCAGGTGTAAATGTGCATGTTTTTTTTTTTTTTGTAAAAATGTCATTATAAAATTCGAATCAAATAAATGAATAGTCTATTAATAAATAATCCACATTTTAACTTTTAGCACGCGCAGGTGTAATGTGCATGCTTTTTATTCCCTCTCTCTCTCTCTCTCTCTATCTCTCTAGAGCTCTTGATCCGAAATCCGAGACGCGTTTAAAGAAAAAGGCGCTCGTGTCGCGATCACGATGCCCGTGTTGACGAGTCCAGAGATCGCCAAGAAGTTCAAGGAGAAATGGATGTCGCTGCATCCGGAGGATCAGGAGGAGGACGCGGGCGGCGCTGTGAGCTTTGATGACAGTCTCACGAGCCTGCACTGGCTGCAGAACTTCTCCATCATCAGCGCGGCTCCGGACAGAGCGCCAGGTTTCGGCTGGAGACCGCAGCAGCTAGTGCACCCGCCGGGTGGGACCGAGTCTCCTTCCAGCCCTCCTGCCGGGGACACGGCCGCCTCGGGCACCGCACACACTCCCGGAAACCCCGCAGCCTCCTGCAGCAATCTGGCCGGAACGAGCGCCTACACGCCGATGTACGGGTACAGCGGAGCTCAGCCGCACGAGGAGGTCGATTACAAAACCAACCCGCATGTGAAACCGCCATACTCGTACGCGACGCTCATCTGCATGGCCATGCAAGCCAGCAAGAAGACCAAAATCACCCTGTCCGCCATCTACAGCTGGATCACTGAGAACTTCTGCTACTACAGACATGCCGAGCCCAGCTGGCAGGTAAACAGCCTATCATACGCAGTCTACTGTGTTTCTTTTAAAAAGTTGAGGATCTGTACTAACATTTATCATTCAATCTGCTGCTGATGATTATTTTTTCAGTGTGGTAGTAATAATAATATTATTATTATTTATATTACTTCTCTTTCATAGTATAAAGACAGAATGACATACTGGGATAGTAATAAATACATAGTGCAATTGGTTTCTATTCAAAATGATCTCTAATCAGGGCTACGTTGCGTTAATCTTTTGGTAATAGTCTACCTATAAGAAAAATAAAATTGAAAATTGAAATTGAATCCAAACCTACACCACATTGTAATTACTTATTTTACCTCTATATCTCCTATTTATGGAATGATAAAATAAACCCTACATGGAACATGTACATGAACAGTAACGAACTCAGGCCACCAGTCCAGGGTGATGTGTGTTAAGATGCTCAGGTAAAGTAAAGCCTTAGCTGGGGGCTGTAGCTGGAAACTGAACCCACTAAGCCCAAGAGCCAGTGTATCCCGGGGCCTGTCTCTTTAATGACGGACCCCTAGGGACAAGACGCTGCCAGTGCAGCACAGCTGATCATAAGAAACATGCAGTGCTGCATTACAAGAGAGCCTCATTAGGAGCATTTGCTCTCCTGTACACACAACACCCCCTCCCCCAGTGTTCGTCACTACCAGCACCACCCAGTGCGCACAGTGGGCCAGGGAAACAGGACACCTCGACCTGCTGTACAACGAGACCTTACAGGGGTCATTATGTAGGAAGCACAGCACCATTATAAATAAACATATTTGTCAGAAAAGCAATGCACATTGTAATTATGAAGCAAGTACAGTGTGTTCCGGTAGTGCACATGACGTCTGAGTGATTGTGTATATCCATTTGGGTGTAATTGCTTTTTTAAGAAATGAGTCATAAATAAATGGTACATGTCTCCTCAATTAACAAATCTCTGCCATCCCGATCTGTTCCAGAATTCAATTCGCCACAACCTGTCCCTCAACAAGTGCTTTATGAAGGTCCCCAGACAGAAGGACGAGCCGGGAAAGGGAGGCTTCTGGCAAATTGATCCCCAGTACGCAGACATGTTTGTAAATGGTGTCTTCAAACGAAGGCGGATGCCTGCCACAAATTTCAGCACCCAGAGACAAAACAGAATTCTGTCCTCTTGGTCGCCCTACAGCCCTCAGCGTAACCCACAAACAGGCATGGATCACTACCAAGAACCTGTAGCAGGAAGCAAGCGCAAACAGGCCTGTCCTAAACGAGGGGGCAAGCTAGGGAGAATGTCCCAGTCTCCCCTGTTAGCCAGCGAGATCAAAACATCAGATGTGCTCCGGGGAGATTTCGACCTGGCCTCAGTGTTTGATGATGTCCTCAGTGGAAATGGCAGCACGTTTGAGGACCTGGACATCAACACTGCTCTGAGTTCCCTTGGCTGTGAGATGGAGGTGTCCTCTCAGAACCAGCATGTGTCCACTGTATCCAAATGGTACGGCAACGAGGACGAGCAGGCTTGTGCTTACTTGGAAATGAGCAGCATGATGGGATGTAGCATGGAAGACTTTCAGCGCCAGCAGCAGCCACAGCAACAGCATATACAGACCCATCAACAACATTACGAGGGACTGGCACTGTTTTCAGACCTGCCTCAGCAACAGCAACCCTGGGAGGTTAAAGAGGAGACACAGTCCATTCCTCTGTCTCTGGATCAGGGATACGGCCTGTGTGAAGGATTTTTCTCTGAGATGCCTATGTGGGAGAAGGGAGAGGTGTTTCTCTGAACATATGCACTGTCACTGCTGGTCTGCTGGCCTGCTGACTTTTGTTTTGCTACATTAGCATAATGAATGGTTCAAGAAATACTATGTAATTATTACTTTTTACTTGCCTTGGATTTTTTTTTCCCTGAGAATCTATGCTAAAACACTGATAATTATCCTTATACTTTTTTGAAGACTTTTAAATCACGGTTGGATTAAGTAACATGCTAATGACTACCGCGGTAGGTATCAAAGTAGTGGCAAATCTTGTGTAGACAAATCGAGTTAAATCTATATTAATTTTAGTTCACTTGATATTTTAGAGATGGTCATAATATGAATATGTGATATTTTTACATCTTTAAAAAAGAAGAAGAAGAAATCAGATATTGGACTGGAAGGGGATGCAACAAGCCAAAGTGCTTTGCAGAAATATTTTCAGAGATTTTCAGATATCCAGCACAAGCACTTTGAGGCAGTGTTTAAAATTCATTCCTATATATCAGCCTTGTAATTTATTTGATAAAATGTGAGAAAATGCAGTTTCTTTCTTTTTCTTTCGTCTTTTTTTTACAATTCCTTTTTTTTTTTTTTTTACATAAGCTGTTTTAAATGCCATTGTCCTGATTTTTTTGTATTAATTATTAGGAGCAATATCATGTTAAGGCAAGGACTGTTTTAGATTTGTATTTGTATCGAGTTACCTAACATGCAACTTGAATCTAATTATATCCTGTACTTGAATAAAAGTATCAACCAACTCTGCAAGTTGTGGTGGAATTATTAGTATACAGTACTGTGCAAAAGTCTTAGGCACGTGCAATGAAACGATGTAGAGTAATGGTGACTTCAAAAATGATGAAATTAAATCTGTCTACTTAAAATAAAAATATTACAACATGCAGT
>JAOVYU010000067.1:16457981-16478451 GCA_025674565.1 Synodontis membranacea
TGCGTTTTTGTCTGAAAAGTGGTCTCTTACATATGTTGCTTTCTTTACTGACATACAAACATTTTTATGCTTACAATGATTATTATTTTTTTTTTTTGGAAAGTAATGTTTGGGAATATGAATTTTTGTAGTGAATCAATAAGGCAGAATTCATAAAATGTAATTTATCTATTTGTACGCAAAAAAAAAAAAAAAAAAAAAAAAAAAAAATAGGATGCCTAAGACTTTTGCACAGTACTGTATGTCAGACAGTCCAGTACTCTTTCAACCCTGGTGCTCAGTACAACATTTACATTCTGCAAAACTGACCACTGACCACAGTTGGTAAAAAGTCCTTGGGCTTATTTTAAATCTCCAGCAATATGATATCATATGCAAGGAATAATGTAGCCCAAACCCCTTTGTTACAAGGTTGGGAAATCCACCATTTACTTTTTTACTAGAAGGTTGTAGGTTCAATTACCAGTGTCCTGCTCATGTTTCTTCCACCCCAGCATCTTTTTAGGGGACATTTAAATAAATAAATTATCAGCTTTACATGTGGCTAATACTGGTGTCTTCTTTATTTGCTTTTATGGTTGTTTCGCAGCTTTATGGGGTATGTAATCTCATCAGACGTGAGAAGTGAGTTTTGAAACCCTACATTATTAAAATGTGTGAATTTCCACTGATCACAAAACCAACTCATTACATTTTAATTGCTTGCGTATTGATCACAAAGCCTGAATCAGACGCCCCAGCTGAACATGATGCCACACACAGGTCATCATTCTATACCAGCTTCCCTGCTCTGTAGCTGTTCATGTGCTTCACTGACAGTTTACTTATCAACAAGGAGAGTACAAATATGTTTCAGACATGTCTGGACTGGCCCACCTCAGTTACACTGAATAAATAACTGTAATGCAGTTTGTGTATTTCCCCAGACCTCTTCTGTGCTGAACTTCACCCTTTATGGCACGTAAAGTGAGAATATGGTTGGGCAAGCTGAAACACTGATAGCCTTTTCCCAAATCACATTCATGAGCAAGTCCAAGAACAATACAGAACTTGTTCATAAGTGTTTGTGTCGGCCTCGGGTTTTGGATCTGGTCGTGGTGTAGGGAACAAAAAAAAAAAAAAAAAAAAAGGGCAGGAAGAATATAAATAAAAGCAAGCATTCTATTTAGTTATTTTTGTATCTGCCTTTGTTTTAGTTTCCACATCCCACACGGGAAAACAGTACCAGTGAAATTCCAGTGCATTTGGGGCAAAAAAGTAATACTTTCACATTTTAAAATCTCTTTTTAATGAAAAAGGATAAAAAGGAAAGGATTATACAGTCATGTTGGCACTGCCTCCTTCTGCTGGAGGTTACTTTGTAGGGACCCCTCCGGATCCACGGGATAATTCACATTCCTAGAACTTCAGGCAGAAGCAAGGATGCTAATTCCAGCTCCCTATAGTTAAGCTAAACAAAGCAACGGTCAACATGGGAAGCATTTCCTCAGCATTCATATTCGTGTTTGCTGGCACACTATGTGGCTCTCTGCTGAACTGTTAGCAGTCTGAGGAGAAAGCACACTAACCTGATGTGCACCCCTCTGTCTTGGTGGAGCTGATGTAGCACAAATGACTTAGAGCCTTCATGATGGTGTGGGTGGAGAGGCTAAGAGAGCGGAGGAGGTGATGAGCGTGTCCCAGAGGAGACATTTTTATGTGGAGGTGGGCTGGAAGAGCTCCTTGTCAGTACTGATAACATTATCTCCCTAGTGGCACAGCCTCAGCGCTGTATTTACACGGGCCACAGTCTCTACTCAGGCCCAGCAAGCGGACCTGTCAGCAGGAACAAGGGCTGCTGTCACGGCAGGGCAGCCCAGCTCTGCTTTATTTCCCCCTGGGCGCGGCTGGCAGCCTCTGATTACAGGTGTTATGTAGGCATGCCAGTCAGATTTCACACAGAGAAACGGGCTGGCTTTGCAGTACAGCTTGCAAAAAAAACCCCAAAACAAATCAAAAAGCACTGCAGTCAGCATCAGCATTATGATTAGGAAAGTAAAATCACTTCTCATTGATATGGGAAGATGATGTGTTGGACAGCATTTCTTTCTTTCTTTTTTTTTTTCGTTAAGGATAAGGAACTGGGTGAGATTTAAAAAAAAAAAAAAAAAAAAAAAGCAAAAGCAAAGACATTTTCCTGTGTATATTTTTATACATGTTTCCTTTAGTCTTCATTACAAGTAAAAAAAGTAGATCATATGAAGCTCATGTGTCTTCAGAAAAGACTTTTCATTTTGAGACACTGTCCTTATCTCATTTGAAGCTTGACTAAACCGCACAAACCCTTTTATTCTGGTCTGGATTGGGAGGACACCCGCGGGACAAGGTTAAAGGGCAAAGGTAATTTTGAAAGTGCTTCTTTAGAGAGCTATGGTGGGATGATGACATTTAGTGCATAAGAGATAAAACGTTTATGTCTCCTGCACCGTTTATTCATATTTATTGGGTTACATCACTGCACTTGGTGTAAGTATCACTTCTATCACAGTATACAAGGCTGTTAATGCTAATTCAATGGATCTGGCCTTGCTTTAGAAGCCCAAATATAATCCTGTGATTTCTGAAGAAATTTAATTTAATGATGCATCATCATTAAATGAAATTTACTGTATTTTAAACATCCAATCCTAAATATAACCAGTAAAATACTTAAGTCAGACCTCACAGTCTTATACTTTTATTCCACTTGGACTCCCAAAATTTAAAAATATTTTGATGCAGGATTAATGGATATTATTAAAGCATAAAGGTTCCTCTAAACAGTTTTGCTTGATTGTTTAAGTATCACTTTTAATCAAGCACAATTCTATCAGTCTATTAAATAATACTGAATAATCTAAAACAGCTGAATTATATAGACTATATTTGAAACAAGATGTCATGTAATAATAATAATAATAAATAATAATAATAATAATAATAATAATAATAATAATAAATACAAAAATAAAAATAATAATAAATAGTCAATTTTAAAATAATTAATTAATTATAGTTTCTATTTTATGAAATATGTGAATCAACGATACTGTTAAAACAAATACTGTCTTAGCAGATTTTATTAACTGTTAATTGTTCTTGAATTAAAGGCCAAGAAAATAGTTCTTTTTAAAGTAGTATTGATTTTTGTTTCAAATTGCAGCTCATTATCCATCTTTTCCAATACTGTTATCAGCAACCAACCTAACAAAAAAAGAAAAAATTCTGAACTTAGATCACAACAGAAACCTTGTCATTTTGGCCGTACTGCAGTAAAAACGATGCGCTCACACAGGACTTTGCCTTTCACAAACCCACCCTTTGTTGGCACAACATTTAAAATGCAGAGCCTGTGTTTTATGTGTTTTTAATATGCTAATTATAACTATTGTGCTGAAACTGTCCAAATACAAATACATATACAAGCTCGTAAATTTAGGCAGCTGTTTACGCCTCTGCGACAAAGTCTCTATAGCATTGTCTGAGCGAATAGACATGCAGTTAGGAACCTTTTGAAATGCTTCCTCACGCACAGACAGCAGAAAGCCTCTGCTTACCCATCTCTCCTGAGCTAAATGAGCATTTAAAATATGCTGAATGTGGGCAGTGTGCTTTTTTCCTATGAAAAAAAAAAGATTGCTTAACATTGTTCACTGATTATTGCAATCAACTGTAATTTTATCCATATTAGAATAAATATTATCCATAGTAGAATTAGTTGTAGTAGTAGTGGTAAAATGATACAGGTATATTTGTATGCATTGTTCATTTTACTTGGCTGACGTAGGTGGATGTGCTATGAAACAACATACATGTTGAACTGTGACATACGTGTCACTTCCACAGTAAATTGATTTACCACATGTAGTCCTGAATTAACTCTCAGTGTTGATTTGTGTCTATCTGTGGTTAAATGAACACTGAAGTTGTCAATACAACACTGCGTATTTTGCTGTGTAGAAAAAGATTGGGCTGTGATTGGAATTTAGAATGAGCTCAGAGTTCTTCTAAATGTCACTCCTTCCTACCTCTTTCATCTCCTCTGCGTGCCATAAAGTGGGCTGCAGACTAGGGTGCTGGCTGGCAAGCTGGCTACTCAAAAGCATTCCTCCGGGGTCTCTCAGGTCTCTGGGGCTGGAGGGGGGTGGGGGGGGGAAGAGAGAGAGAGAGAGCGAAAGAGAGAGAGAGCGAAAGAGAGAGAGAGAGAGAGAGAGAGAGAGAGAGAAAGAGAGAAAGAGAGAAGGGAGCCAGAGGCCAGCATGTTGGGGTGTGCAGGACAAGAGGCACCATCCTGGAGCTTGGCCACACACTGTGACCCATGCCAGGCAGATGGGGGGAAAAAAATAACTCCTCCAACTGCTTTCTGTTTCTTTTTACCATCCAAAGTACTTGTAACAATTGCTTTCATGCCACAGAAACCTCCTATTTTCTGCCATTTCAATACTATATCCCATCGAAGGATACATGCTATTTTAAAGGGTCAAAAATTAAAATTCACACAAACTTATCGTATCTAATGTAGTTGGTCCATATTTTGAATTTCATCTACAAAGATAATGTAGATAACAAGTTAGAGGCTATTTATTTATTACTTTGGTTGGAACCATAAACCAGGAGCAACGTGCGATGGTTCAAACCGGTTCTGGGGATAGAACGCTCAGAAATTCAAAAACAAAGGAACCACTCTGGCTGCAAATAATAGACAATATATGATTGTATACATTACAGTATTTGTCATGCAATGTAAATTGTTTTCTATTTGGGATTACCGAACACAGTTTAACTGTATGAAAATGAGTTAATAGGCAGTCATGAGCTTCTTTTGTTCTTTCTTTACAGCCTCTAAGGACTAAATGAACGACATTTTGGAAACCTTTTCGGATGAACAGTTCAGGTGAGTGGGAAAATCTGCACTTTTGTAGCCGACGCATTTATGCGAACACCTTTATCCTGCCGTGTGCACATCCACAGCCCTTTAACTCATTCCCTCTCCACTTCTTTTGCTTTTCTCTTGCCTCTTATTTGATTAGCCATGCTTTGGCTTTGTGTGCTGCCTCGCATTTAGTGCTTGTGAAGGGCAATTCAACACCCTCTCTGTAAGCCGGCGCTCCATCTCTCCTCGTTAAAGGCAGTGGCGTGTTAGCTTGGCTCTCTTGAATCAGATCCTGCTCAGACTCTGTCACCTGCCTTCCAGTCTGTCCACCGCCTACACAGGCTGAGGGAAAGCTCATTAGCTTCAGCGCTCACCCTAACTGGCAGCAGAATTAGCACACGGTTGCATAAACATGACTCTGCTCAGGGGAAACGTGAGACACAGCCTCCATTCGAGTGGCTCACTCCCGTCCTTCATTATTCATCACTCACCTGAGTACTACGTCCATGGACAAGGTGGTGACAAAGCCTTTATGAGCCTAGACACACAGACACCTGACTTTAACACCTTTTATCCAACCGTGTTTTTTTTTTTTTGTTTGTTTTTTTTTACAAACTTATTATCTAATTTAACAGATAACCCGACCTTGGTTTGCTTTGTGTGTCTCTGCAGCAGGACACTTGTTTGGACACTTTGCTGGAAATGTGCAGCAAGCATGTGTTCTTCCAGGAGGTCTGTTTCTTCCTCATTCCCATTTCACTCCGGGGAGAAGGATTTGTTGTTTTGCTTGTTGAATGGAAAGATGTCATCCCTTTCACCAGTAGTACATGAGACACTCTCTGGAGGGCTCCCATTTTCGTGAGCCTGGTCAAGCCCCATGGTTCAGAGGCCGCAGGGGATCCGGGGAAGCTTCAGTTTAAGAGAAAAAAAAAGAAAAAAAGAAATCAGCTTTTGTTATGAGACTCTGTAATTCTCTAAAAGAGCACATTAAGCGTAAAGAATCTGCATGGAAACATCAAATACAATAAGACGCAGTAGCAAATTCCAGCTTATAAATATATATATATTTATGCAGATATTAACCATAGACATTTAAATTTGCTCATTGAAACATTCCCAAAGTAAGCTGATGGTCATATTAGACTGCAAAATTGGCTTTGGAGTCAGAGTGAAGGCTGAATCAGAGAGACTGTACAGTAGATTGGACTTAGAGGTATACCTGCTGATACCTGAGAGAGGGGGGGGGGGGGGGGGAGCAAACACCACCACCAGGGCTTCATTAAAACTGATTGGGCCCACCGGGATCACACCTGTTCCTGGCAGGTTGGGAATCAGTCGTGCACACATGCGCAGTGCCTCCATCATCAAGAGGAGCAGGGTTAGTGTCCTACAAATGCAGAATCAGGAGTACATGGCTGCAATGGACTCTGAGAACAAGCAGGGAGGCCTCTGGAGGCTTTATTGTGTGGAACATTTCGATATTTCCCTCGATGAACCTGCTTCCTGCTTCCTGTTCATAATTTACAGATTCACCCCTGACATTAGCATGTGTAGAGAGCACATTTCATCAAAAAATTTCCCTGGCACCTGTGTACGTGCAGGATGCAAAGCTTGAGGTGCTGTCTCTGAAGACCCACTAAATGTTTGCATTTGATATGCCAGTGTTCTAGCTTTTTAGAAATGCTCCTGTGAGAGGAGAGAGAGAAAGACAGAGAGAGATCCATATGCACGGTACAGTCAGTAGAGTTGCATGGCAGAGCAGTAGGGCAAGCCTCTGATGAGCTGAAGCCTGATAATTGGACACATGAGGCCTGAGGCAAGTAATAGCTCTCTACTGTGAACAACAGCACCGAGTTGGGAAGTGCTATATGAAAAAAAAAAATGTCTTTGTGTGTAGCCATGTGTTAAACATTTTATTGTTTATAATTAAATCGATAGTGTTTGACAACACAGAGCACATCACAAGTGTACTCAGGCGTATATAATGTAAAGTCCTGCCTTAATCTGTAGTGTCTCGTTTTACTCACAGGCTATGGTAAGAAAACGCTGTCATACCAATTGGGTTAATTTTAAACGCTGTGAGTATAAAAATATTTCATTCATCTTTTTTTTTGTCATGCATGTCTTTTTTAATAGAAGGTAAGGCAAGTCCAGTATTTAATTACATCTAATTTTTTTAATTCACCTAAATGGCCTCTTAATTATCCCTGTGGAAGCCGGTGGCGGGCTAAAGGCATGAGCTGCTATATCTCCAGGGCTCCAGCACAGACCGTAGCTTAGCCTATTTTATGTTTGTTTTGAGATGCTGTGGTGTCTCTCTCTGGAGTCTGTGGTCCTTTGGACAGGTGCTTAATGACAGGACAAGGGATGGGGGTGTGTGTGGGGGGGAGGGGGCTGGGCAGGGGTTAGGAGATAATGCTACTGTAGGTGTTTACACAGAGAGAAGGAGTCATTTCGCTGCTCTTCTTTGGTCATCTAAAGTTGTCCACTTATAAAACACATAGTTTGTTACAAAACACGTATATCCATAAATCTATACTCCCAGTGTGTCGGCGAAAGATGAGCCCCCCGGGTCACTTTAAAGATTTTCACAAAAGATCATGCAAGAGCTGTCTAGGACAAACAGCATGAGAGCTGCTGTTTTGTATGTTCTAAAAATGTGATTCAAAAAAGCTGCCTTAAAATGTTTGCGACATTTGGAGCTGTTTTTTTTTGTTGCTCTGGAAGCAGAATTTGTCCCACTTGCTTGCTGATAAAAAAAAAAAAAAAAAATCCCATTTCACTTTCTGATCATCCCAAGCTTTTCGCCACTCCTGTTTGAATTCACACACTAGCCAGTTGGGCCTGGCTAAGGAGAAAGTTCTGTTCTTGTTAATGAGCCCCGCTGATCCTGTGCCAGATTACACTCAGTCCAGAGCTGCACTCTCTCCTTGTAGTGCCAATTATGCGGAGCCTCAATAGGACTAGGCTTTTGCAAAGAACAAATGATACAATGTATAGTTCACATGCCAAATTTATCGCATAGTAGTTTAGCCGCAGGTTAATGTGATGTGTGATGGATGACACAACGAACAATAGTTTGTAAGAGGACCAAAAGGTTGTCAAAGAAAACGTAATGGCAAGCCTTCATGAAGTTTAACCTGTATTTGGAAAGGAATTAGAGGAATCGCTTATTTAATTTGCTGAAGTTGATGGATGAGCAGACTCCTGTGTTTCTGTGAATGCCTTGTCTCTTGCCTGCATGTACTCACATCATTGTCTTTGTCCATTTGGCATGGTGTATACGCTGGAGTAGATGTCTGAGGAATTTTAAATCTGTCTGTTGTTTGTGGTATTTGTGCCCCATTCTGAATTGTGACAGGTCTGTACTCCAACTGGCCAGACTGCACTCTTTATTCCGACTGACTGACCAAAAGGGAGACCAGAGACACAAAGCCAGACAGATCTACGCTATGTTGGTCAGGATGGTTAATTTGGTCTCGTAATAGGCAGCGGTTCAGTTGTTTATTGCAAGCGTCAACACTCTTGCAATAAATTTGCTTTGAACTGGTTGTGTACATTATATTTAACTACACAATGCTTTGTAAATAGCAATTGCTAAGAATCACAGTGCAAAATAGGCAGATTAATAAACCAAACTTCAGACAACCTTTTATAGCAATCTTTTTTTTTTATTTTTTTTTTAAAGTAAGTTTCATTGTAAATGTCCAAGAGGCTAAATGGGTTAATGAACAAAATAAGCATTATGACAAGGATTTTTACTAGTACCAGTAAATCACACAACAAAAACCACAGTTTTGCTTGGGCCACAATAACTAGACTAATGAATTAGACATATACATTTTAGTGTTTTGACATTTAGGATTTTACAGTTTGTTCATTCATATATAATTATTTTCAGGCACTGCTTTGGCCAGGGTTGTGGTGGATCCGGAGCCCGTACCAGGATCACTGTGCAGGAAAACTTGTCAGGAAAATGTTCTGGATGAGATGACAGTCCATCACAGGGCACCACGCACACACACGTTCACAAACTCATTCACAACTAAGGGAAGTGTTTTACAATTCAGTGAAAAATGATATTCTTGTTTTCTAAAAATGGACATTACAGATTCCTCCGATCTTTTCCTGCCTCCAGATACTGAACACAATAACCTGATGACACAGGAGGTGCTGTCTGTCTCTGGCCTTGTACTTATGGGCCTCCCAGCCGGTCCACTATCCCTAGATCTTTTTATGTGTATCCTGGCTCCTCAGACCTCCTTTAGCTTCTTTTAGCATGACAAAGAAGGCCTGCTGAGTTACCTCCCAAGACTGAGTTCGGTCCACCGGTAGCCTCATTTACTGGCGCAGCTCCCGCTGCATTGTAAAGCTGTTGTTAAGAGTGCAGGCAGGCTGGAAAAGCCTCATTTTAAAGTGCAGACAATGCATGCCTGCTTTACCATAGAGCGTTGCGGCAAATAGCACGCCCGTTAGTTTTATGTGACAATCCAGACTTGTGTTGTGTTTTCAAAAGCGTAGGACACTTGTTACTTCTGATGCATTAACTTTGAGAAGAAGCCTCGAGAAGATGCCCTTGCGTACGCAACAATGCGGTAACTCACTGCCATACAACTTCGAAACCTTGGAAAACAAATAATTATTTCCCCGCTACTAGACATATGTGATATGCTTCTTATTTTAGTATTGCCCTGTGAGGAAAATATTTTGTCTGTGAATATATATGTATATTATGCATGTAATCATTAGTTGATACATTTATTTTCACAGGCTTCTGGCAGGAATGTGGAAATCTCTGGAGGTCAGTTGAACAGGTATTTGAACTTGGTTACATGCTGATAGAGCACCCTTGCAGACAAACACATGATTGCCCTGTTTAGAGTGGCACTCTAATGAAAATCAGCAAAGCTGTAATTTCACTGGCAGGGCATTGAAAGTGCTTGGTCATGATTGGATAAGAGCTGCTAAAAGAGAGACGTGCTCTCGGCCCAGGTCCTAGGGGTGTGCCACGGGCATGTCTGAACCTGCCTTTGTGAGATCGTGCCAGCGTCAGGCGTCTAACCAGAGACCAGATTTCACTGGATGGTCAGCGTACGACCAAATCACAAAACACTCAGTGTACGTAACAATGACTGTGGAAAATGATCTGATTTACAGACCACAGTTCACATGAATATCATTCATGCAGAGAGCTGAAGCAAGAAGCAGCATCGTTTATCTCTTATCTCTACGCAGTATAAACAGTAGAGGGCCATTATAGTTAAGTGGATATATGGATATTGATTCTGGCAGTTACCTAACAATCGATCTAGAAAGAATGACCACAACCAGTAATTTCAAATAACTCCGAGATTGTGGCAGACTGAAACTAATAGACACAACTATGCTAAGAAGAGATATCATGGATTAAATTTATTTACTTGTTGTCCGTGATGTTTCTATACATGTCTTAACACATTTCCACATAAAAACGAAAAAAAAAAATCTAAATATCTAAATAATATATAATCTATTATAACTGATGAACAAGGACTGTATCACAGTGTGAGACTGCAACAGACCTGCAACCTTAAGAGACCTATTCATTCCAAATCACATGTATTTAACAACTGGACACAACCCATGCCTAAAACCAAAAATAATAAAACAAAAATCGAATAACTACTGAGAAAAATTTCCTGGGCTTTGGTGAGCCATCAGTGTGGACACGACAGAAGGTAATACAGATTTGGTTTATACCAAACCAAAGTATCTGGTTTATACAGATACTTCAATAAATTGCACCAACTCTAAACATGTTTCATATCTCACAGAACAGAGAGATCTTCTGTAACAGATCTACTGTTATCCTGGACAGGGCCATGACAAGATCAAGGTGTTTCACACAAATGTAGAGTAGCCATGTAACTGGCATTGCTCATACAATTGGTAATCTTAATGATAATCCTCAGGTACTTCCTTCTAATCCCCTTTTTATGAATGTTGATTAGCTTTAATGAAGCTCTTCAGAATGTTACTTGATGAGTATTCTTCATCTAAATGTAAATCAGATGGACAACACTGTATATCTGGTCATCTTTTTTAAAAAGAACATTATTAGACATAGTACAAGCTGTTCTTTAAAATTATAGTGCTGCATCACTACTCGCGTGTTCAGGGCCAATGTCAATGAACGTACATTCTTTCATTCAGTTCGCCCCCCCAAGAGAACGGTGATTCTAATTTCTCCTAAATAAATAAATTAATAAATAAATAAAATAATTGTGTACCAGTGTGCTCTTTCATAATCTTGAGGAAGCACAGGCTAACCTGAGACCAAGGCCATTCCTCAACCCAGGGCAAGTCTACACTTGCCCTGTTTACTGATTAGACACGTACTTTGTGTGCAGGAACAATGGTCCATCTCTAAAACAATGCCGTGTGTGCTGTAGGACAGTGTCGGGGGGGTCCACTCTTTAATTTGTACCTGGCTTTTCCGCTTGTTGAAAAGCATTGCACCAGAAGTGGATTATTTTTCATGTCTATCATTATAGTGCTATTGTGTGCCCAAAGCCGAAAAAGCAGTAAAACTGGTCATTTCTTTGAAATGTCAGTTGCTTAAGTCTTCAGGTTTATAGACCATATGTGGTCCATTTCCTTAACAGATCAAGTATGAATTTGTAGTAGTATAAACTATTTTTGAATGTTTGAACAAGACTGTTACCAGGGACAGGTTTCATTTTAATTTGGGGGTGGAGTGTATGTGTGTGTGTGTGTGTGGGGGGGGGGGTGATCATTTTGTTCATGGCATCCAACCTGTTATATGATTAAAAGTTTTTTTTTTTAATTACTATTAATTTATTAAATATTAAAAAGTGTTCAAATATTAAAAAAAAAAAGTTTGTTCAGGCTATATTACACAATGTGCTTTTAAGTCAGTATGCAAAATCCTACTACCTTCTGAAATGACTTTACCTTAAATTCTATAATGTGCCCTTAGAACTATTCAGAATCAGGGTAGTGTTATAAACTGAGTTCTTTAACTTATTATTTAACGCCTAACTGAATTAATGCTTTTATATAAAACATTATAATATATATAAACACAATGTATATATAAAGCAGTTTACCAGTCGTAGAGCACAGGCATCATGTTTGCTCATTAAAGAAAAGCATTAACTTGTATCGCATTTACATGCCGATGACTGATACAAATAACTAAAATGGGACTAAAAGGAACCATCGATTTTGACATTTTCAAGAGGATATGCATAAGTCAAGAATGCAGAAGTTGTGATGACAACCGATCAAGCAGAGTGGATTTTTTCAAACCTAAGACAAGAAGGTACTGGCTCCTTTCACTTGTCCATATAGATATTGTCCATTCTATCCTAATGTTATCTATACTGTGGCATCACAAAAATTTGCCACAGGAAGTGTACACACCCTTCTTGGTTAATACATTAGCCCAGGGTACAGTAGAGACAGCGGAGGCTACTGTTTTTGTTTGTTACTAGGGTCTTACATTAGCACAGGTACTCCGCATACTTTGATATTAAGCAACTTGTCATTCAGAAACATCTGCTAGGAAAATATAGCTACCATGGCCTGTTACAGTAACATTACCCGAAGAGTGAATTCTGTTTTTCATTTATACAAAAGGCTGAAAAGACTTTTAGTCAAATGTAACAACTGAAGTCAAAACCAAAATCAAAGCACTATATTAAGATATTAATGGGCAGTACAATGAACAGCCCTTGAATTGTTGTTACCCAAAAACAAAGCTGATGCCGGCATTAGGGTCACTCTCATCTCTAAGACGAAGCATTGTGTAGGCATCGTGAAGAATTGTGTAAGCTCATGTATAATGAGCAAACATGTTCTGGGATGTAATTAGCAGACTACCAGCCACGAAGGAGCAAGCGCAGGGAGCTCAGGGGGACAACGAGAGCACTGAGGATCACTACTGCTGGGGAAGACAGTTTCCAGCAGCCCGAGGCCTGGAGCTGACAGCTGAGTAGTGCGATGAAAGAGCCGTGGGCCAGAACGTGGCCGTTAGCTCTCCAAACACCCACAGGAAAGAAATGACAGCGTACCCTACTTTTAAAAAACAATGGCTTAAAATTGAAGGATTAGAGCTGGTTATTGGAGCTCATGATTTTAACGACATTTTACGTGCACCATCCCACAGTCATTGCTAGTTATGAGTTTCATGAATTTTTTTTATAATACTGTCAAAGAGAAGAAAACAGATGCAGCCCTAATTAACCTGTGTGAAATAAGACAGATTAACACAACTAATAGCCTACATAAAGTGTTGATGTAGACATCATGGCACCACATGCAGTGTGCTTTGACTAATGCCTCTATCTATCTGATGTGCACTGCCCCTCAGTATGACAGGCAGCCAGTGCACAGGTGGCAGATGCAGTGGGTCACTTGCTGGGACTGAAGGTCCTCTCTCTCCACTGAGGCATGACTGTGCTGGCTAGATCAGGTGCGCAGTTGACAGACCCCCCCTCCCAAACACCCACACACAGACACACACACCACCTTCACCACCATGTGCACCCCCATTAGTTTACCTGCAAGCCCCAGGCCGGGTACAGCTCTGGAGAAGCTCACTGTGTCCTATGCACTACTCTGAGGGACAATGAGGGGAGACAGCCTTCCACTAACCACCTGCTGTGCAGCTGCACGGGTCCAGTTTCAGGGTCGGCTTTCAGCTGCCTCCCCCATCAATCCCTTAGCCCTCAGCATCCAGAACACACGTTTCCTCCATGTTTGTAATTTTCAACTGAGATCTGGTGGCTACACTGAGATCCAGGTGGAGCTTCTTTGATATTGTAGATCTACTTGCATCATCCCATATCTCAAAGCTCCAAATGAAGCTTTTTTAGCTGTTGGACACAACTAGGAATTGTTACTAGATACATGACAATGCCAGTATTTTATATTTCAACAAGGCTGCTATTTTAATGTCTAGTCTTCCCCAAAAGAGGGCAGTAACACAGAGAATCTGTGGTCAACAAAGTATGAAAGTTTCAATTCAGTGCCCTAGACAGGGGAATTCTGGTTAATCTATGATTGCTTAGAATACAAAAATGCCATGTGTGCGCCCGAGCAGGTCAACTGTTTAACTCATAACCAGTTCATGATAATCCAACCCTTTCCAGCTATTATTTGTTAACTAACACAAAATTGTTTAGGTTCTCTTAGTCATTCTCTGATATTCATTAACTGCATTTTATCAAGAGGCTCGATAAGAGCTATTCTCACTGTAACACACTGACATACGTCTCGTTAGCGAAACAATGCGTTGGGGAAAAATGTCCAAAAATGTGGACAAAGAAGAAGAACGGGAGTCAGCGAGAAGGGCAGTGTCAAAAAAGACACAGCCAGCCAGGCCAACCGTGTGCCTTGTATGAGCTCTACTTCGGCAGAGTGCTGCCGCTAATCAGCGAATGGCTGTTGCGTAGTCCTGAAGTGGTGGGGATTTGAGAAGCTCTCTCCACACACTGATTTGATGCTGATCAATGATTTGCGATATGGACCTCTTACCCTAAAATTACCATCTCTATAGGGCAGAGCATGGAGAGCATGGGGGCTGGGAATAGACAGGCTAATTTCCTCTGTAGTGCCAGGGTGGGTTTGATGTATATAGAGCTGCTAAAAGCTGTGATTGCACAGGCTGCCTCTCTCAGCTGTTCCATTGTCCTTTAACTGGGAGACAGGGAAGGAGATGATGGAGCAGTAGCGGGAAAAGAAGGGAGAGGGGGGACAGAGTAAAAGAGTGCGGGACAATAAATGATGGAAAATGTGGTAACTTGTTCCTGAGGAGGGATTTGAGCCTTCAGCATCACAGAAGCATTGTTTGCAGACCTGTAATCATCAGCAGAAGAGCACTCAAGCGACTTCAGCAGCCTGCAGCCCAACGCACACATATTCATTTGCTACCTCTTAATTACCATTTCGGCTAAACTAACACAGCCTCTGTTGTGCTGTGTTGTGCTACAGTAGGGAATGGGAGGGTGGGGGTTGAAATTAACATAGCACATAATAGAGAGGAGCTTTTTTATCGAAGGAGGTACGGGAGAGACGGTGAGCCGTGAAGATGGAACTCTATTAATGCACTGATGCGTTAGCTGTAGACTGGAACTCATCCTTCAGCCTGTGGCAGACAACATGGCGAACCCAAAACACAAACCTCCCCCCAATATGCACACAGCATAAAGAACTGCTTTCAGATCAGCACAATGACAAACACTCTAACAGTCAACCACAGAAAATAACTCTTGTAGATGGACAGTGTAATTACATTAACTAACTACGAACTGAAATGAACGGAGTTCTCGGAAAATGGAATTCTGAACATATTCTGATCAACATGTCCACCTGTTTTTCTTCTTCCTATACAGAAAATAAAAATGACACACAGAGAAAGTGTTTACTCTTATTGAACTGTGTATTACAAGGGAGCAGGTAGCTAAAACACTACCAAACATGCACTACTTAAGTAGCAGTGTACATATTACAGGGTATGAACAAAAGTGCTCAGAGTTAATGGAACACAGATATGGCAGCAGTTGATATAGATCAACAAGGCACTAGAGGCATTTAGATCATCTCTCCTCCCTGGGAGGACCTATGAAATGAATACCTTCATTGAGCGCATGTAAAAAAAAAAAATAATACAGTTTGATACAGAGTCTAACACAGAGAATAATGTCTGTAGAGTTAGAAGATTGAAAACACTTTTCACAACACTTCACTTTTTCTCCCTCTGGCTTTCCTCTCCTCTCTCTAATTCCTCAGTGGAGGTGAGCGTTGAGGTCATATTTCTCACAGAACTTGTCTGTCAGTGGGATGCAGGTAAGCAGCTCGCACCATTCACACTTGATTGGATACACATAGAACAGCACCACAAAGCTGGAGAAGATTCCCAGAAAGAGTGTGAGCGAGACCAATATCTGGCAGCGCTTGCGGTACATGTCCATTCGGCCAAAGCTGATGTAAGGCAGAAACGCGAAGGAGAGGAAGAAGCCTGAGATAAAGCCGCAAATATGGGCAAAGTTGTCAATCCATGGCAGCAGGCCAACAGCAAAAAGGAAAAGAACCACGCACAGCAGCTTGACGAAGGCCCACCATGGCCGCGCCAGGATCTGCCAGCTCTGAAACAGCTCTACAAACAGACAGGCGAGGATGCCGAACTGAGAGCCAGCTGGACCGACCTGATAAAAGCAAGAGTAAAAAGTTAATTCATTGTGTCCTTAATCACATTACATAGCTCAGATTCACTCAGATGTAGAGAGTTTATGAGAATAACTACACCTCAGCTCTGTAAGGAAGAAATATGGCACTGGCCAAGTTGCCTGTAATGCCACTAAGGATATAGATGATGGAAATTCGAAGCCATCCTGCTAGTTTTTCCAAATCCCTCAGGATAGTCATTTGGAAACACACAGACACCAGACAGTGCAGAATCCTAAGCAGAAACATAAAAAAGTTTGCTTGAGAATTTTCTTGATTTAAAAAACAAAACAAAAAAACATGTAAAGAACTTTAGATGGTATTTCTTTTGGACCAGATGTCCAGCTTACCCAGCATGCAGGAAGAGAGACAGCCACAGGCGATAGAACTGATCTGGGACCTCTGGGTTGAGAAAAGGCAGCAGGCCACACACATCATCCATGCAGTGCACCTGATAAAAGGGATATTTAAGATAACGTCTACTATGTGTGAGTTTAACCTCCACCTAGTGGTGGACCAACTATGATTCAGTCTCACAGACAGACAGAGATAAACAGGACTGCATACACCCTCTGTGTACACCCTCTGCTGGTCATTTTGAGTGAGAGCTAAATGTTTACAAAACAATTACAGCAGTTGCTAACACACAGACAACAATGGGAGATGCAGTAATGTACCTGGGAGCAGAGCGTGGCCTCTTCATGAAAATAGCCCTTCATAAAGTCACAGTACTCTCTGGATGTGATTTCACACCTGCAGAAAAAAAGATCACTTTCAATAATTCAATAATAATTTCATGTGCTGAAAATAACGACTATGTACATGAGGGAGACATACTAAAAGTTGTGTTGTCCTGTACCTCCCCTCACCTTCCTTTGGTTCCAATGCAGCAGGGCCGGCCTGTGATCACACAGTCTATGTGTGGCAGGTTTGTGTGGTTTCCACTGCTGTACCGGGTGCAGATCTGAA
This sequence comes from Synodontis membranacea, assembly GCA_025674565.1. Lineage (NCBI taxonomy): Eukaryota > Metazoa > Chordata > Actinopteri > Siluriformes > Mochokidae > Synodontis > Synodontis membranacea. The sequence continues at coordinate 16,475,071 of JAOVYU010000067.1, forward strand.
AAAAGACATGCAATATCTGTATCAGAATCACAACAATTTTGAGCAACACAAATGAAATAAAACAGCTATACACATAAAGAAGGACAAAACATTTCCAGAAAATAATAGCCCGCTAAAATCACAGGTCTTGTGACTGAGTCATACTCACTGGCCACTTGGTGATGTCATCGGGCCACTCATGAGGTGAGACAGAGGCTGGCTCCAGACAAGTCCTGATGTCATTACACAAAGCCATCAGTCACATGTCTACATCATGCTACCACTCAGTTAATAAAGTTGTAATGCATTACCTTGGGTCTTGGTGACAAACTGAGCCGTACGTCTGCAATTTGCCGTTTAGATATGGAACACTTGAGTGCTGAGGCCACTTTACCCAGAGAGCCAATGTACTCTTAGACAGAAATAGTGCAAGATATGTGGTATGATATAATATCAATATCATACACTGACAATAAACTGTCACAATATATTGTCCTGAAATACTGCAGGTACTTATTTAAAACCACTTTTACCTTTTTGTGGTAAACAATACATATTTGCATGCATGTAACTGTAATCAATATAGACAAACTTTGGTTACAACTGCCATTTTTGTTATATCACAAATATTGCAATGCACTGTATGTCGTGAAAATTTCCTTAGTTAGTGTGCTTTAATATCTGTCATATTGCCTGCCCTAAAAACATTTTGTTATTCTAATCTGTATATATTTGCATAGTCATATCCCACAGTGAGGGATTAAATAATGGCACTGACTGAACACTCTTCCTGAGAGGTCTGCACGCAGCCCGATTGGTCATTTCGGACACAGCAGGCCGAGTGGCGCTCCTTCTCCCTCTTCTCCTGGATCAGGTCATGCACCTGCTGGTCTTGGCGCATGCATGGTGAGAATTTGGCTCCCAAATGTATCAGCGCCACCTATCAGCCAAGACGAGATACTGTAGTTAACTATTTTGCTCCCCACAACTGAGCAACAAGGCCATTAGAGAAAACAAGACAGTCATGAAGTAGACAGTAAAAGGCAACCTACTGAGTTTGGTCCAACCCAGAAGTTCTCTTGCTGAACATACTTGACATTCTCATAAATGCCTTTATTTCTTAAAACCTGTGACATGAAAAAGATGTCATAAATTGTAAATGTAATTTGAGTAAAGGCGTCTGATACATAATAAGCAGCCATGACTTACAGAATCTACAGTTTCATGCTGGGAGAAGCCAATAGGTGCAATGCCATAGATAGAAACAGACAGGATGGTGATGAGCAAGTGGACAAATGTTATCCAGTATGTGAAGAAAGGCCTACAGAACAAAATAAAACCAAAATCGGTCACTATATGAAAATATGTAAATGCATAAATGAGCTGTAATAATGTAACGCAGTATTTAATTTTTAGATGAATATCAAGGAAGAACCAGCCTGTGATTGTTCATATCTTCTATCTGTCTCTTCACATAGCTGTCAATGCGCTTGCGGTATGTGCGGTTGGTCAGCCTTCCAACTATGCCCAGGCCATAAGGACGTTTCTCACGGGCAAATAGCTTTGTAACGGGCACAGTGATGCGCTGTCCCCGTCTCTGACCACTCATACTCACAACTTCCTGACGTAAGCGCATTTTAGGCTGGACCAGAGAGCCATCCCTCCCTTTCCTCCAGCCCCTCTCGAGTGGCCTACAGAAACAGAGATCAGGAGAAAATGCAGTTGTGGTCCATACTTACCAAACATTCAGTCTTCAGTAATACTAAGCTGTCATTGTTAGGCATAAAGTTTACTTTATGCTCTTTTTGTAAGTGTTTAGAATTCCATTTTTGTTTGTCTCTGATGGCTGACAGTGTTTGAAATAAGTACTATGAGTAAACTTTTCACATATACAAACAGCTGGCCATGAGCATGTACAGTAATATGTATATGTGTAGATAAGGGACTCACAGCATTAAGTGACTCCTTTCTAACTCAGGCTTTCCCAGGGCGCTGCCTGTTAAAGTCTCACAGGGCACTTTGTTTGAATCATTCTCACGAATGGCGGCTTCAGAGGGAGACTCAAACACATCGTCTGCATATGTGGATAGTTCCTCCTGTACCAGTCCATCCTGCACACACAAACAGCTTTACCACACAGCTCTGCCACCAGGATATTTCACACAGTTGGCATAGCGTAAAAGAACACGTTATCCCAATGAATTTAAAATTAATCCTTTCTTTATACTATTCAGTGTATCTGCTGAGGTGAGTGTGCTGTTTACTGTAAAATAAAGAACAATGTTAGTGTGTTTGTTTGAGAGATTTCTGAATTTCTGTTTTGGCAAGCATTTACTCATTCAGAATTAGAAATTTGGTATCCACTGAGTGCAGGATGGTGCAGCAGTTAGCACTGTTGCCTCACATCAAGAAGGTTCTGGGTTTGAACCTGGCAGCTTACTGGGGCCTTTCAGTGTGGAGTTACTTCCCTGTGCCTGAGTAGGTTTCATCCCATAGTCCAAAAGACATGCAGATTAGGTTAAATGGCTTCTAGAAATTGCCCGTAGGTTTGAGAGTGAACGGTTGTTCCAGTGATAGATTGGCCATCTGCCCCGGGGTGTATCCTGCATCTCGCCCAATGTCAGGTGGGATTGACTTTGGCTCACACTGTACTCTATCAATAAAACTCTACCAACTATATAACACTGTAAAACACATTTTTCTTTCACAATTTAGTGTGTTTCTGACAATGGAGGTGGTGATTCGAATGCTTAGGCCAAAGTTTGTACTCACTCATGCAAGCATCTTGAAGTGCTTTTGCTGATTGTTTTTTTTCTTTGCCTGTCTGTGACTCTACAGTGACATAGTCAAAAACAGAGACTGATGAGAGGAAGGAAAATATCACTGAATTTTAGGACTACAGACAAAGAAGAATTCTGCCCTAACGATTAGTACAGATAAATTGCACACCAAGAACAAAGTAAAAAAAAAAAAAAAAAAAAAAAAAAAAAAAAAAAAAACTTTTATTCCAGGAAGTCTTGAAGAATGACCCTGCCCTCTATTTAGATTTTTTAGAATTTTAAATAAACTATAGCACAGTTTTTGTTTGGTAACAATTTGATGCAGTTCCACCCCATTTGAAAGCTAGCTTAAGTTTTTTTTTTAAAGTAATTAGAATTGGTGAAGCAGTAGTCAATCCCACGCAATGTGTGATCTTATATTTTTCACTTGCAAACTCATAACAGAAAGTGGCAACAGCGAGGAAACAGTGGTGGGGAGCCGCCACTGCTAGTTATTAAGGGATCTAACACTATGACAGTCCTAATCAGGAGAAACACGGGGCAAGAGCTTCCAGCAGCTCACAAAGGGAAAGTTAATGCTGTGAGATACATCCTTTTCTCCAAGCTTTTAAAAAGTGTGGTG
>JAOVYU010000067.1:16481667-16495773 GCA_025674565.1 Synodontis membranacea
GGGATGAATGAGAAAAGTGTACATCAAGTTTCTGCTTCTATCTATATATTTTTATTTGCAGATTCTAGAAATGTCATACTGAGCACATGATGGCCTGGCCAAGGCTGTCATCGATCCAAGGACATTACAAGGACTGTCACAAATGGAACAGCACTGGCAGTGTGACAGATCTTTTGTGGTGCACTTTAAAGATGAGTGCTCTCTCTCCGACTATATCGCACTGTTTGACCAGCTAAATACTACCCCTCTGTTCAGCCTTTTGTAAATACCCTCCGAAATACCAGCTTCTCTGTTAAAAAAAACAAAACAGTAAGGACATGCCTCTGCCTGACAGCAAAGACCTCCAAAAATAAAACACTAGGTGCTGTACATTCAAACACACATGTATGTATCGTACAACCACAAATAATTTGTCAAGCAAAGCAGTAAGGTAATACAGAAACCAAAATAATTTCCATTTCTACCCATGGCCTTCCCGTCACTAGGTCTGTGCCTGCTAGTGATAAAACACGGAAGTATAGCTCAGACATACTGTCAGTATTCAGTACAAAGCACATAAAGCCAGTTAGAACAGCACTCTAGACAAGTTTACACTGATATGATGAATCACGTCAGCAAACAGCATTTAAACAGGTTTAGTTATCTAATTGCTCACAAGTGTGTGTCTGTTATAGTAAGCAGACTGTAAGTCATGGCAAACTCATCCAGGTTATCCTTCCTTATGCATGTCTTTGAAGAGAGGCAGACCACACGCTCTGGGACCAGTAGATAATTAATCTACAACCCTGTCAAAGCCCACTGGGGCAGAGGCAAGCTATGAGGACATCTGTTTTCTTTTTTACTCTGTTCCCAAGTCATCTGGCTTTTAGATGGCCAGGTAAAAAACTCCACTGACCCCTCTCCTTACGACAGTAGCACACATTTTATTATCATAATCCACTTATTTAAATATTAGGCATACACATAAGTATTTATTAAAGCTTCAGATTAGGGGTATAACTATAATAACTGTAACAGTGGTTGGTAGTTATCTCCACCTCCAATGTATTAAGAATTAAAAAAAAATCACAGACTTGTGTCTACAGGTTACAGGTGTCACTTGGAGAATGATGGATTTAGGCAGCCTGTAAGAAAGAACGAAGTGCTTATGTAACTCTGTGAAGCTGGTTGGTTTAACACAGCTGTATTCTGTGCTGCTTAATACTTACATGCCACATGGATCTCACAAAGATTCATACATTTTCCATGAAGCTTACCAAACAGCAGAGCTAAAAATACAACCCAGTGAGAACATGGTGATCTGGTCTACATCTTCGATTGAGCAGTGCGTGAGTCAGATACACCATGGACACGAATGGGGTGAAAGGAAATCAATGGTGACTGGAAGGTGTGTAACCCTTCTTATGTACGTCACACAAAGCGCTACAGTACCTGAGGACAATATGAGGTAGCGACTGGCGCCTGGTGGCCTCCAGTCGAGAGGAGCACTGGCCATTAACCAACACTGTGCTCATCTGCTCAAATCGTACCCTCTTCCCTGTAGGGCTGAACACATGACCCGACAAGAGAAAGAGAAAGAGGGAAAGGAAAAAGAAGGAGAGGTTAGAGGAACAGTTTTAGAAGGAATTAGAAATGAAAAGTTAAATGGTCACAATATTCAAGAAGTCAGAAAATGTTTGAGAAAGATAGGTCAGCATTAAACAGAGGTCTTCTACAGAAAAAAAATAATAATTTGAGCAAGGAAGCAATTGCTGCAGCAGATGGTGACGCAATGCAAATGGGGACAAACGTGTAAGAGCATGCTGTTGTATTGTTTATTAAAACATAAAACAACTTTAACAAAAATCTCACTGTGTCACCCTTGCAAATATATTAAGTAAAACAATATCATAGAGAGAGTCAAAAGAGGACTTCTTACAAACTGCACAACACATGCACTTTCCTGACTCCATATTTAACCGACTGATTTTATAACTTGTGGGAAATACAAACATAGAATGTGCAGTATATTCCTTCGTGTTAATGTTTACCTACATGCCTCTTACATGGATAATCACACATGTTTGTGTGTGTATATGTATATATGCCCATACCTCTTGATGGTCTGTGAAAGGGAGGGTTTACGCAGTACTGAGGGTCTTCGAAAGGTGTAGGGGTCCACCATGGGGTTTCTGAGCTGAATGCTCTCTGTGGGCACGCTGGAACTGCGCAGGTACAGACTGTTACGTGTCCGTGCCTGGAAGAGAGGGCAAAACGCTGATATTCCATACAAAAACACAACACACTGAATACATATAATTCTTTTTTGATTTGAGGAAAAAAAATTGATAGGCTGTGTGCGACTGCTACTGGACTGGGTTGACGTGAGTTAACCTCAGGCATTGAAACTCGCAAACAACATACAAAACCAAGCAGGCAGACATATGATTATCTTCCAGAAGATACTTTCATTTATTTCCTTTTACCAGAACCAAAAGAAATAGTACAGAGGTTTTCATGCTGCTGAATAAAATACAAAACAAAAGCTTATAAAATCCTGAGAGGCAGCATTTAAATGATGATCTATTGGTCTACTGCAAAGGTACAATTCACTATAAAGCAGCTGCCTTCTTTTGCAGTGCAAGTTACCAGTACCATAATGCAATGTAAAGATTTGCACAATGAATCCTCCACCTAAGTAATTACTCTGTAAGCGTGTGTGCATGTGTGAGTTGTAAATATTAATTACATCAGTAAATTGCAGAGAAACTGCTTTGTTTCCACAAGCCTTTTGTTTTCAGTACCTGTATGAAGTTGTTCAGCTCCTCCGTGGGGTCCTGTGTGCTGGGGATATCCAGATAATACCATGGTGGCTTCTTCGGCTGCTGATTGCTGCTGTCCTCATCAGCTTCAACCATGCTCATCTCCCCTCGCCTCGTCTGCCAGCTGGAGGTAGAGAGCAACAGGGAAACACCCATCATGCACGCAAAGTACTCACGCACAGCACAGCACGGCACTGATTTATGTAAGACCCTAATCCCTGCTTCCATCTGGTAGTAGGACGACAGCTTGTCTTTACTGCACATACAGCTGTGTGTTTTTTCCTCTCACGCTAATGACTCAAGCATCATTGTATGATTTACTGCTGATCTCATTTTCACCTCATTAGCTGCAATTAAAATCCATCCATCAATATATGAGACTTGCAAATGCACACGAAGGTGGATGCAGTGAAATTAAATGCAATGATAACAGAACACAATCTTGGTCACAGTCTTCCAAACAACTAGGCATCTCTCTTCACTTCCACTAGAGGGTACTGATATACTGTACCATCACTCCATACAGATATGTCATACACCTTCAGGTCTCCTATTAGTATGGTTACAACAACAAAGACTAATCTGAATGGACATATTCTCTCAGAATACAATACACTAGCAGTGTCATGCTAAGCTTACTACATGTCATATAACTGTGAACAGCCTGCTTCTTTTGTAGCTAACAATAATATATAATATATATAAATAAAATATATAATATATATAAATAAATATAATATAGGCGTGCCATGTAAATTTTGGGCCTCTATGGCACTAACTCACACTGTCTTGAACAATTTTTTTCCATAGCCTCTTTTTTTTGGCCTTTAGAGTCATTGTCTTACCCATAACCTTTCTCTGAGCTATAACTAGTCTAAAATCTAGTCTAAGAAGAGGGATGACTGTCATGTGATTACGATCCCTTTCCCCAAGCTTTGTGCATTTACAAGCTCACACACCATGTAGTAATCAGATATATTCCGCAAACTAAAAACAATAAAACCGTGGTTGATGGACACGAAGCACAATTATGTAAATATATAGATTCGAAGCACAATTATGCTAATGACTCATTAGGACACATTTCACATATTTGCTCTATGTCAGATTTTGATCAATTTGAGGTTTAAATAGCCCAACAGACCCAAGACATTCAGCAAGAATCATAATGAACAAGACATTCCAGTATTTCATAAAACACCAGACACACTGTGTAATGGCCACCCAGTCTCTCCTGTCATTCTCAATAGGACAGAAATTGTATTTGTATGTACAGTGATAAAACACAGTTAGAGAACAATCATTTTAATACAAAGCATGATTAAATAGGAGATTTGTCCTACCAGCAGACATCTAGAGTGTTAGAGAAAATGGGTATTCCAGCCCTTCTCAGCAAGTTAATATAACAGTGCTATTTATATTTTTCTAATCATATAGACATGCATTGTCCAAATCAGAGATCTGTTTTGAAATTCAAATGAACAGTCTGTCTAGGAAATGGGAGGGAAAAACTGCACAATTTGTATTATTGTTACTGGAGCTATTGTCTTGCTCTGAAATAACAACTTGGTCCAAGAACCAAATGTCCAAGTGACTCAAGCCAAAGCCAACATGCTATGTGCTATTCAACACCAACTGGATCACCAGCCAGTCATCCTGACTACCACAAGCTATTTCAAGTCTTTTGGATAATGGACCATGGCACCAGGCACATGGAAGGATGGGACAGCATAAAACATCATCTTACCAGCTCTGGTTTGATGTAAATGTATATTTTAAAAAAAACAACAACAACAAAAAAAAACATATTTTAGAGGGATAAGGAACCAAACATTTTTTTTTTGAAAGGGAAAAAAAAAAAAATCTTGAAATAGAATCCCTTCACAACAATCTCACCACATCCTACTGCAAACCACATTTCCCCACAAAGAAACATGGTGCTTTTGGGAATGACCTTTACATGATTGTAGCTATAAATAATTGACAAAAGTATACTTTCAAAGTGTACTTTCTCCTTGTAAAGTGAAGTAATATATAATAACCCCTGATCATTTTCACCTCTGCACTTGCTGGGGGATCTCTGATTTCCAGCACACACTACACTGTCTCATTAGTGCACATGATTAATCGCCACTGTTCAGGGTCATTATATTTGTGCACGCAAAATGGACATTTACCCAGAAATCTGATCAGACTGTATTTGACTTTTTTTTTCCTGATCAGATCCACTGACGTACTTTATTCCATTGACACTGATTATACACATGAACGTATGACATAAATAAAGTTGTTGATTTAATGCGTTAAAATAGATTGGTTAACATATCAAAAATGAACAAAATGGAAAAAGGTGTTATTTAAAATGAATCAAACTTACAAATAAACCAAATGAATACCTATAGTAACAACACAGTGTCACATCTAATGCCTACAGAATGTCACAAACTCCAACTCCCATGAGCACTTGCAACCTGGCAACATGGCTGCTCTCAACTCCAGGATTTCTGATTAGTTTAACCTGCACCCAATTATACACCATGCCATAGACTCTCCTTGTATTGTATTCCAGACTGTGAATACATGTTTATTCACAGTCTGACTTTGCAAAGCAATAGCCTAGCTCCCTTCTGTCTGCTACTGCCAAGCTGTTTATTATCTGTATATGCTCTGGTTTTTGTGACTTTTTGCTTACCCCTTTGGATTAAGATTCGTGCTCTGTCTACATTGATCTGTTTAAGCCATGTTTTGAACTCTGCCTGTTTTTGACCATGCTGATTTTGTACCTCTGCCTGCCAAGTTTAAACCAGTAAAGAATCTGAGCCGCACTTGTATTCGAGTCTGTCCGTTCCTGTGTGTGACACACAGCAATGCTTTGACATCTCCATATTTTCAGATTTAGTGAGAGGTAGGAAATTCATCACCAGCTAACCTCCAATATAATGTAGAATAGCATCATTTCAACATGACTTCATTTAATATTACAATCAAGTAGTTAAAATTCTACCGCTCAGTCATAAAGTAGTGCCTTATATTGGTAACAGAATGTTTATACAGCACTAAGAAGTCATATTCACAATCAGACCAACACTTCCTCTCACATTCATAACACCATGTAGCTGACCTGCTCTTGGGGTTTAGCACTATTCTTGAAAATAGCACAGTGCCAGTGTATTGAAAAAGGCTGAATAACATCAAAGGTTAATGATTTCTTGGACCTCAGTTCCCTTTGAAGCATCTGGATGTGCACTAGTGCACACTCCATAATAATCCCTCCATCATAATACTGACTTGCCTTCTGTCTTGATGCGTGGCCCGTCCTTCTTGATGGAGGAGCTCAATGCTGTGCTGTAAAGCAGTGCTTTTACTAAGGCCAGATATTATGGTGAGATGTTGGGTCTGTGTGTTTAAATGGGAATTTAGGGAGCGTGGGAGCAGATGTCCTTGGTTTCTGGACAGTGATAGATGACCTCAGTTGGCAAACACTTCCTTCCTGATAGCAGTGTGCACCTCTGCCTCTGCTCCTCCTCACCATCAGTCTGAACTTTGACCAACACCAAAAGGAATCTTGTATTTAAATCAGTAAAAGCCCTGTTTATATGTGACTGCAAAATGTGTCAGATCCTGTTTCAGATAAGTTTCTGTTCACCCAGGCAGTCCAATCTTTCAGTAATACAAAAATGAGGACACATACTTCCAACCTCTTCAAAACAAAACAAAACAACACTGAACCGAGTCTGCACTAAGAATTCATCCCATGATTTGATAGAGATTTTTTCTCATTAGACCAATCATGTGGCAGCAGCACAGAGCTTCGATTCATGCAGACAGAGGTCAGTTTATTCAGTTCATAGTCACATATTAAATTTTGAGGTGGATGGGCTGCAACGGCAGAAGACCACATTGAGTTCCACTCTTGTCAGTCAAGAACAGGAACCTGAGGCTACAGTATGCACAGGCTCACAATAACTAGACAGCTGAAGACTGAAAAATGACAGCTTTTCCAAACCTGTCTTTCATATAAAGACTCATGCTATATTAGACGGTTACAGAAATTGCAGAATGCATTGGTGCTGCACTCCTGCCTCGAACATTTGTAATGCAAGCAAACTGTTATCCATCAAGTTATGAATTACCGTACTTTAAGCTCCTCTTGAAAACTCTGCAGTGAGAATCTGCCATCTAACTCTCCTATATGCATAATTCCATGCATAAAATATGACAGTATTTAATGTACGAGTATTTCACCTTGCTGCTCACCACTGTGCTGTTACAAAGATACATAAAAATGTGTTTTATACAACCTAAGAAGCCCTTCCGCATGCAAGAATAGATTTTTGACAATATATAAATGAACACCACTGGAGAAGTGAAAAAAGAAGTGAAATATGACAATGAGCAGCTTCTGACATTTATAATGGCAGATTTGGCTGTATGTTGAGCTACGTGTAAAAAAACAAACAAACAAAAAAAACCTTCCATGTGCCTTCAGGAACCAATAAAGTGGGCGCTGAAATAGATTTTCATCTGCTTGTTAGTCTGGGCACACAGCCTGGCAGAGTGCTGTACACACATGCTCGGAACTGCCTCACAGGCATTCTACAGAACCAGGGAGACTGGGCACGATATCTCCCCTGGGCCGAGGCATTCTACACCATTTCGTTCTTCACTCTACAGAAATTCTACACCATTTCATTCCTTATTCTTCCAGTCTGCTGATAGTGGGATTCAGCAGATTGGTCAGTTGGCTGTTGAAGAGCGGCTCGATTCAGATGGTCTGAATTGATTTACCACGCCGGTTGAGTTTGTCCTTCTCAGAAATGTGCACACTGAATAAATACTGTAAGGTCCAAGAACGTGTTGCTTTGTGGCAGTAATAATGTTACCTCCTGCCTGATGAGCAATAGAATGATTTTGCTGAAACTGATTTGATGATGCACTAAATTAATAGAACTATACGTTAACATAAGAAGAGGGAAAATATATCAATATTGCTAGACCCAAAGGCATTGAGAGGTATGATGGCAAACCTCCAGGTCCATCTCCTCGCTTGCTGACAAGTGTCTCATTGTTTCACTGGAAAGCAGCCACTTCTCAGTTGGAGGAAGCTGTGAGGAGTGTCTGAATCGTATGCCTAAACAACATGTGATCCCCATTTAAATACTTTCCAGCACAATGGCTGCCTGGAGCACTCAGCGTTAAAGAGGACACACTGTGTGGGCTATCTGTACTGGATTGTGGGATATTAGCCACCCAGCACTGTTCAGTGTTGAAAATGTCAGCTGTCTGAGTTGGGTATTTGCTCCAGCCTAAAGAGAAACCCTAGCTCCACATATCCAGAGTAATCAAATGTGCTGCAAAATAGTGTGGAAAACTCTTAAGGCTCTTTCAGTGATATAACTTTCAAAGCCAAAAGGCAAAATGAGGTGAATATATTTCTCTGCCAAAGAACTTCAAAGAGCATACAGATCTTCGGCAGATGGGCAGAGATCCTGTCAACCATATCCAAACCAGTGAGTTGGTAACAGCATGCTAAAACTGCTTACTCAGAAAGTTATGGAACTCTCAGGTGATTTTCAGTCAGTGATATGACAGTTTACAGCTCCCTTCTCAGATGGTACTGCAAACAGCAATACACTATAATTCAAAAACCCTATTTATCCAAAACTAACAGCCACATTTGAATACATGGAAGGTATCAACTTCTAAAAAAACTTTTCTAGCATCAGAATGAAATTAGATCATAATTATTACAGCATGAAGGAACAGCCAGAAATTACCCACAGTTGGAGGAGCGTAAAGGAACGTGGAAGCCTAAAACCAGTCTCTTATTCTGCAAAAAGCAATGGATGCAAGTCATTGTAGACAAGCTTACTTCAATGTATCTTATCAGAAATCTATAATCTATAAAAACAATAAAAAACGAGGCATATTGCAATGCCGCAATTAAATAAATTGCTGGTCACAGGCCCTTTTAATATCGATTATAAAGCATGGCTTCCAGTTCATTTCTTTGACTGAATGTCACAAGCAAGCAAGTAAAACTACATGCAGTGTCAGTCAATTTCATGCATTGATTCATTGGTTCATTTGGCACACCGATTCATTTGGTTCATTCATTTGCTAGATTATACTTCTGTAGCAGCTATTCCAAACTGGTCAGGGATGTGGCCACTCAGTAACACCACAGCCCAGTCCATCACAGAGCCCCCCCCCCACACACACACACGTGCACACACACACACACTCAGTTGTCAGCTAATCCTTTACAATAAATCAAAATCCCTGCCTATCTTAATGTACAGTGGTTGGGAATAAATATTCTCGGTCACAGATGACTTACATTGAATGTCGGTCATGGTAAGATTAGCAGAGGAAGCAAGTTCACATCAGAAGAGAACAGACAGATCATCCATCTTTAGGAACACAGATGGGCAAAGTCTGTGCCTTCGAGCAGCTATTCAAGTTCTGTGGAGTGTTTCACATTATTGTCTGAGAAAGAGCTCCTTCCACAATGGAGCTCTTTATGAAGCATCTTCAAGCTGTGAAGTTCACATCCTCCGCTGGCTCACAATGTATACAACTACATTTGTAATTGTGCACAGATGCAGCTTTGATGAAAGAGGGAAATTGCCATTAGAAAGAATATTCCATGTAAATAAGGACGTTGAGAGGCAAGTCCTAATATTTCATGTGCAAATAAGATGGTCTCACTTTGTCCCCTGATCGTATGAATGAAAGGCTGCATGTGAGGGAGGTACACGCAAAATAATGTAAAAATATGTATTAATTAATAATAAGTCTTGTTATAACAACCTTTTCTGTAATGTACTAATTATAAAGGACGTCAAAGCTTGCAAAGAAAAAAAAAAAAAGTGAGCAAATTCACCTGAAGGGAAGGTTGGGCTTTACCAGTGAACATGCCTTTTTGTCTTTTAGAGCACCTACCAGTCAGGTGAAAGAGCAGCGGCAGAGCATGCACACAACATTACTTGCTGACTCAGCTCTTGTCTTAGTGCCGTGTCAGAATCTCTGTTTCACTGCAACCTTTTGAAATATCACCCTGTCAAACAGCAGCACAAGACTAGCACAGCTGTATACACAAGGCTTGGTTCATGTAAAGATGGGAATCAGCATTCTAGGGCTTCTGAGAGATTGTGGTGAGGGTCAACTGCCTGAAGAAAAATCATTTATAATAACGGAAAAACAAAAGTCACATCATCATTATAAGGGCCATCTAGGCATCGATAACTTCTGCCTTCTACACATGTTGATATGACTACCATATAGTTGTCTGTCACATGGTGCTCCAAATAAGACACATTGGCACAGACTGTCTCCCTGCTCTAAACAGATCATACTAGACACAGAGATAATCAAAAACCTTATTTATTAAGAACCACCTCAATTCCTGTTCATGTTGTTTTTTTCATCCATTGCCAGCCAATCACTATACAGCGATAATAAATTCCTCCTCCTAAAATCTGAACCAGTATGGTGGATGTGATGCTCCAAATGTTATCTGTGTGTGTGTGTGTGTGTGTGTGTGTGTGTGCGTATGGGTGTACAAAAGTGTGTCTTTTCACATGGGATTGAAAAAGCTGAGCGGATGCACCATGCTCCCCAAATATTAAGCATTTGATTTAGAGCACTGTTAGAAGCATGTCAAGACATGATTCTCCCTCTTCTCACTCTGCAGTGGAAAGAGACAAAGCTGGCATACAACACAGGACAATCTCTCCCACCACAGCCCCGGCAAAAACAGCATTACAGAGGTCGCCACCCAGCAGTTGATGGTGTGTGTATGCGTGGGTGTGAAAATGTGTAAAAGAGAGTGAGGGGTGGCGTAAAAACAGAATGAGGCATACTGACATTTAAAAAGAGCAAAAAGTGAGACAAAGAGGCAAGAATTAAGTGAGACAAAGAGGCAAGAATAAAAAAAAAAATGCAGTATTAAGTGACATTAAGGAAACTAGACCTGCTGCACATATTCATTTTTATTCCATCAAACCAAATGTTCTTTCAATTCCTCCATTTTGACATTCTTAGCTGCTACCTATTTTTCCACTAATGTTAATAACGTCACTCTTTGTTTGCTTTTTTTGAATGAATGTCTAACACCACGACACAAAATTTCCCAGTGGAAAGAACTCAGTTATTGTAAACAACATATTTCTTAAGTTAACCTTGATTTTGCTAAGGCTTTCAAGTTAAAAACATTCACGTAGTCCTGCCGTAGAGGATAATGAAAGAGACTGCTTGAAAAAAAAAATAAAAATGCATGCAATTCCATGGAAACAGTTGCAGAGCTACCTATTGAGTGACTCTGTGGCCTGGCATAAAACATAAGCTCAGACTACACCCACATCAAGGAGTGAGCAATCACAAAACAGTCCTCTCTGTTCTCTGTTCAGAAGCTTTCCTAATGCTTACATTACAATATCTACCGATTTGTACAGTTCACAACTACAGCTATCCAATGTGTGGGATGGGTCTGAACTAGTCTGCATAGTTTGCAGTCTACAAAAGTCCTGCAAGAAAACTTTGAGACATTTTTGACTGATGATCTTGTTCATCAAGCAGTGATTTGTGAGTATGTTACATATTTTACTACTCTAAATGCCACCAGGTTATATGATTTACAGTAGTAAACTTCATTGTAACTCTGCCCTCAGCATTCTGTTTTCCTTCTCAGTTGCAGTTTAAAAAAATTCAATGATCATATCTGATGCAGATCCTATGGATATATGAGCGTGACAACTCATGGACTATGCTTTTTCAAAGGAAAAAAAAAAATGAGGATGGAATCATAATCTTATGTCATATGTAAATGCTATGTCAATACGTTTTATTCAGAGCATAACAAGAATAAAGCAGTAAGATGCTGCACTGGTGGTAACCCAATATTCTGTGCGACCACAAATGGAGGCAGTAGTGTGAGAAAGGAGAGTTTTGTTGAACACTCAGAGGAGACAGCCAGACCCCAAAAAATGTCATAATAAAACACATATTCCTGTTGCTGTTTTATACCGGGCAAGTCATTTTGTCAAACTAGAAGAGATTAGACTGTGTTTTAGGTAAAAATACGGTTCCACTTCATGATACATCTACAGATGTATCACTAACGCCTTCATATAAAAAGTGCAAATAGAATCAATGAGAAAGAGCAGAACTGTGTTAAGGTCAGATGTCTTACATAAATAATATTCTAAAGATAATGTATATCAAAACACAGGAAAAAAAAGGGGCTTTCCTTCAGGATACGAGGATGCAATACCCTCATGATGCTTGTGAATTAGGATGGATGTAAAGAGGTAGTAAAGAATATCCAGGGGAAAAAAAACCATCATTTTATCTGAAAGTTATAATTAAGCTGTGAGATGTGAAACAAAGCTCCTCAACATTAACCCAATCATGGGAGCAAGGTGAAATTAGAGACTGAAGGCCAGTTCAGACAATATAAAATGTAACTTTCAAATTCTTGACCAGGCACTTTTTTTGGAAAGCAGAATGAATTTATCAATAGGGATGTTTTTTGCTTTTTGCCAAGCTGCATTCTGATCTGCCCTCTTCACATCTGCCCACAAGATGTTATTTTCAGGTGGATAACATTTTTTTAAAAATGTATTCCATGCTCATTCCAAGTCAATTTTTCAATAGACCTTAATCCCTTTCCACACACTCCCAAAAGAAACATTCCACCTGTCCCTACCTCTATGAGTAACTCATCTCTGGAAACCTATTCAAGTCATCTGGCCAATGCCATCAGTCACAGAAACACGACGTTACAGTTCGGACTCGGGTTTATATTTAATGCTACGTCGTCCTCTATGGACTGTTTCCATGGTAATGTAGCTCAATGCTCTGCTAAAACATAGAAGATGACTAACACAAATTCTGACTCAAATGTGGGTTATGGATTTCTAACCAAACACTGAGAAACTGGACCAAAAGGTAGATTGGTATTAAACGCTCCCTATAAGGGTATAGTGTTTGAAAACCCCGACAAAGCTGCTGCACCTGAAACATTTACACCAGGACCACACACATTCTGTGTGCCAGTGTCCCTTCTGGGCTGAGAATAATCTAGTTAGTGGTAATCCTACAATGGTACATTCCCACTGACGGACAAGAACAGAGAGCTGACAGTTTGTGCAGACCTAAGGATGGGCTAAAACAGACCAAAAACTGAATAAAGTGTAGCTGAAAGGTAGGTCAACCTGGGCGTCTGAGAATCCCAACACAAAAGTATTTGTCATTGTGATTTGATCCTGATCCAGTTGTTGCTGGGAGTCAAGGAGGCAAAATTGACCGTGCTCATTGGGTGGTTGAGATGTCACACTCTCTGTCCCCTATCAATCACAGTGACTCTAGCTCTAGTGGATGAGGGCAGATAGCGCTTTCCTTCAAGTAACTTACGCTACCATTCAGCATGAGCTGCAGTTTTGAAAACGTATGGTTGGCTGGCTTCACGTGTCTCAGATGAAGGGTGTGCCAGCCTTCACCCTGCCTGGTTGGTAGTTGTTGTCTGATGTTGGCTTGGGCAAAAAATTGGCAGGTGAACAAACTGAACAGAAAAACAGGAAAAAAAAAAAGGTGGGCGTACCTATTAAAGTGGCAAATTAGCATTTTCCTCTGACCAAAAGAAGGAAGTGCAAAATAGTAAAGAAACTATTAGTGGAGCCAAATGACTGATTGCTTTATTAAAAAATATCTTTTTTTGTGTGTCTACTGTACACATTTAGAAGTAACTGTACGGTTCCTTGTAACTGGGGTGGTTCCTTCTGGAGTACGTATGGATCCTTATATATCTTTTACCCAGAATATGATAAGGATGAAGATAAATAGCCATATCAATATACTATCTGAAAGAAACTCTGAAGATGCCCCGAGCAGCGCTTTATTCAATTCAATTAATTTAAATTTTATTTGTATAGCTCTTTTAACAATGGACATTGTCTCAAAGCAGCTGTACAGAAATATATAAATTCTGCTTCTGAATTTATGAATCTATAAATTTATCTTATATACACAGTACTGTGCAACATGCAATGAAATGATGTAGAGTAATGGTGACTTCAAAAATTATGAAGTTAAATCTGTCTATTTAAAATAAAAATATTACAACATGTAGTAAACAGTGATGAACTAAACTAAGTCAATATTTGGTGTGATGACCCTTTGCTTTAAAAAAAAAATAATAATAAAAAAATAAAAAATTGTAGCTCCAAGTACAAATTGTGCAGTTTTATTAGGACATGAGCTGGTACGTTTTCCTGAGCATCTTGGAGAAACTGACACAGCTCTT
>JAOVYU010000067.1:16502569-16515312 GCA_025674565.1 Synodontis membranacea
ATATATATTTGACATGTATATCAAATCTAACAGAACAGTGTGTCACCTCATACTACAACTCCCAACACCATCACAAGTTGTCACAAGACTGTAGAGAGTCCGTTGAGACACACTGTTCCAAAGGCTTACAGCCCAGACTGTCACACAATGTTGGAGAATAAGTTCTTCCAGTCCTTCCACACTGATTTTACATTCACTGATAGCTGATGTAAGGTGCTTAGTAGATCCAAAAGCAAGGCCAATTGCCAGTGTATTAGGTACATCTAGCATGTATGCACATTTGTTTTCCTTTTTTAAGCGTACACCTTTATATGGGTTGACTAAATTTGGCCTGTCTTTTGCTAAAACTATTTCATTTCCCCACCCCATCCATCAGGAGAAAGCAATCATCATGACCATATAGTCCCTATAGAACCATCATGACCATATAGTACTTCTCAGCACATCAGTGACACTGGAATGGTAGTGACATGGGAATGTGTGGGCACTGGGACAAGTGCATCAGACAGCATGGTCACTGCGATTTTTTAACACCTCAATATCACTGCTGGGATGAGAAACAGTCCACCAATCAACAATGTGCAGCCCACAGCAGTGCTGTAGTTAAACATTGACACTGATAAAGGCAAACACGACTTCGTCATGGAAAAAGCTGAGCTGCATTATCTAACTGGACACCAGTAAAGTGGACTAATAAGACAGGTGTTTAATAATGTGTACACAATGTTGCACCCTCTACCAGTTGACTAAAATGTCAATCAATTTTCAGACTAATTTTAGTGGATTTTTCCATACATGTTGTTGTTTTGTCACAGGATGCGCACACATTTCATATCTAGCATCTTTTTCTGTAGTGAATTTTAAAATAGAAGCATCATACGAAGAGCATAATATTGAACTGCAATATATTATATTGCACATTGTGCAATCATTAAAGGAATGAGGATATGCAAATGCTATATAGAGCGGTGCTCCCCACAGAGCGGTGCGGAGATAAAAAGCCACAAGTAGAGGAAGTGTTTATCAAAGTTCAGCGATGGTCTATAAACTCAAGCGAGAGAGGGGCTTCCCACTGAGTGCTCCATCTGCACTGATGGTATGCTGCATTTAAACAATATTACAGTGCTTTAGGACTTTTAAGTACTCATTAGCCTGCGAAGCAAAATATTGCAGCACCTGATATGTCTATAATGAGGCTTAATATGAGATGTGACAATCTGTGGACAAAATTCTTTTACAAGGACCAAAATCAGCATGATCACCATGCACTATGCTTAAATCCAAAATGATTTATTAAACAAATGTATGTATTATGTATTACGTAAAAGCAAAAAAGGTCTAACTGTACAAAGCATGGAATCTGACAACAGCACAGCACTCAGCACACAGCCCCTCGTGTGCTTTTCATAGCTAGTTATATATGACATTGTTGTTTGTTGGAGTACAGTAAAATAAAGATAACATAACCTGCTACTTGAACTTCCTGTCTGTCCTCATGACCTCTAGACAGAATGAATAATGGCTGTATGGTGTATGTTGAACCATGCCTCCTTAGAGAAACAAGATCCGGGTCGTTTGATTTTCACAGGTCTGACAAGTGTAATCAAATCTGAAGCTATATATACACACCGATCAGGCGTAACATTCTGACCACTGACAGGTCAAGTGACTAACACTGATTATCTCTTTATCATGGCACCTGTTAGTGGATGGGATATATTAGGCAGCAAGTGAACATTTTGTCTTCAAAGTTGATGTGTTAGATGTAGGAAAAAATGGGTAAGCGTAAGGATTTCAGCGAGTGTGACAAGGGCCAAATTGTGATGGCTAGGGTCAGGGTGACAGGGTCAGAGCATCTCCAAAACTGCAACTCTTGTTGGGTGTTCCCGGTCTGCAGTGGTCAGTATCTATCAAAAGTGGTCAAAGGAAGGAACAGTGGTGAACCGGTGACAGGGTCATGGGCAGCCAAGGCTCACTGAGGCACAAAGGGGAGTGAAGGCTGGCCCGTGTGGTCCAATTCAACAGACGAGCTACTGTAGCTCAGATTGCTGAAGAAGTTAACGCTGGTTCTGATAGAAAGGTGTCAGAATACTCAGTGCATCGCAGTTTGTTGCGAATGGGGCTGCATAGCCGCAAACCAATCAGGATGTCTGTGCTAACCCCTGTCCGCTGCTGAAAGCACCAACAATGAGCATCAGAATTGAACTACAGAGCGATGGAAGAAGGTGGCCCGGTCTGATGTTTTCTTTTACATCGTGTGGATGGCCAGGTGCGTGGTTATGCTATGCCTGATTGGTGTAAATATATATATGAGAAATTAACCTGCTGAAGCTGCCCTGGGAGTTGGATTCAAACATTTGTTCCACAAACGTTCAGGAACACCAGCAAGTATCAGGGCAGAGGATCTCTGAGAAATGGATTTATTGGTGTACAGAGCCATTGGAGAAAAATCAGCCCCACAGCATCACAGGACCTCGACTGTTTTACAATAGGGATAAGGTTTCTTTATATGGATAAGGGATCTTTCTTTTTATGCTAAAACCACCCCGAGTGTTTATTTTTTCTGGCACACCTTCCAAATAATCTGATGGCACGGAGGTGGCGTCTGATGGTGGTTTTGGAGACTTGGTAACCCAGAGATTTTACTTTGTCTTGTAATTCACCAACAGCAAATTAAATCTTTGGGGATTTTTTTGGCCTCTCTTACCATTCTCCTCACTGTATGTGGGGGTAAAATAAACTCTTGTCCTCTTCCAGGCAAGTTTTTAACAGTTCCAGTTGATGCCCACTTTTTTTTTTTATCATTGCCCTAACAGTAGAAATGAGCATTTTCTGGTGAGTAGCTATATTTTTATAACCATTCCTTTACTTATGAAGGTCAAGACACTTCTCCTTCCTTTGGTTTGTGTGTTCTCTTATCTTTCCCATGTTGATGGAGTTTGGCCTCTGTGTCACCTCATATTTGTATCCAGTTAATTGGGAAATCATTAAGTGCAGCTTGAAAGTTGCTTCACACTTCAATCATCTCAAAAATATACAATTTAAATGGTGGAACATTCTTCAGTTACATTGTGTTTGCAATCATTTCCAGGGGTACCAATAATTGTGGCACATTTGATTTTGCTGAAAATGTTTATTTCTTGATGAGGGATCTGTTTTTCTCTGAATTAATTTATGTCAATTAAAATGATATTTTTAAGGGGTGCCAATAATTATGGAGGGCGCTGTGCCATGTGAGTCATGGAGCCTGTGCATATGAAGAAAGCTGCGAAGGAAAATTCAAACTGTGTAAGTTAGTGCTGTCAGTTGTCTACCCCTCATCCTTATCTTATTGTCTCATCTTCAGTGCCATGGGTCTGTTTGGGAGATCCTATCTATTGTAATGTTCATAGATTCTGTGTTAAACTTTATGGTGTCTATTTTATTGAGAAGCACACATTTTCCCTTCAGCCTGGTGCTGGATATTTTTCCTTTATCACAGCACTGAGGCAGGCAGCAGAGTCGGCCATGGAGAGGGAGCTGGCACTGTCCAATGCAGCTTTGTGCCAGGAATTATTCACTCTTGTTAAATTGAGTGTGGTCATGTAGGCATTAGACCAAGTATTAATTTTGTTTTTGTGCCTGCAATGTTACCTTCCAAAAGGCTGACTTATGTGCCTATTATTCCCTGTGCTAATTAGACAAATATACTGAGATATTATATATTATAAATAATGAGAAATTATTTTAAGAAAATAACAAGCTGAAAATAATGTTCAGCATTTCACTGAATGGTCACCTTTTGGCTTTACATCTTCTTTAGAGAAACACAGTAACATAAGGTTGTCCTAACACTTGTGAACTTTGCCCAGATGCCATAAATAAAGTCTTTCTAGCATCATACCCTTTTTCAAAAGGTCAAAGAGAGAAGAAACATTTATAAATGTGTAATTCACAGAACTGCAGAGAGAGAGAGAGAGAGAGAGAGAGAGAGAGAGAGAGAGCGCTGAAGAGCAGTACAGACCAGCAAACCACTCTCTGCCATTGTCGACCCACGGTGTCCTATCTGCAGGCTACCTACAGCAGCCTGTTGGCCTGCACCCTCTTCAGAGCTCTACAGCCGTCACTGAGGACCAGGGAACAGGATATGAAGCTGGCAGGACTTCAGAAGAGAGCACCGTAACCGGCTCTACTCTCCTCCTTCATGGAGGCCAGCAGCACATGGCCTGATCCTCCTGATGACTTGACCATGCCACATGGAGGAATGTGTCTCTAGATCAGATCATGGCTTCAGAAAGCAAATGAAATAGTTTTCAGCACTAAGTTATGAGGCAGCAGAGCTCAGAGTACAAAGAGCATGAACTCTCTTGTGAATTGTAGCTCACTCATCAGTGAAGAGCAGTAAATTAGGAAAAGAAGAAGAAACAGAAGCTGCCTGTATTCCCCTGGGCCAAAGTCTCATAGCAGGTGAGGAGTGCTGCTGATGTTATTATCTAAACAGAGTAGCAGGAAATCTGCAGCTTGTCTGCACTTCGTAAACTGCATACATAAGAAGGGAGCTCGTCTAGGACTTTCTGACTTGTAAAATGTATTGTTTGGTTAATCACTGTGTTAGAGAGGCAGGATGTTACCATTACCTACAGTTAAGTGGAGACCAAATTCATCGCATCAAGTAAATTCTAATAATGGCCATAATACAGGAGATGATAATGCACTGACTTTGACCCCGCCTGATTAGCTGACCGTAACATGCCCTTAGCTATGCATATAACAAAAAACCTCCAAAATGCAAGGTAAGTTCTGTAAGTGAAGGCTACTGTTCTTGTTCCTGCCTTTACTTTTTAACTTACGTGCCGGAACTCTCAAAGCCCCTTTCCCTTTGTGTGGCCTGATTACAATGCACAGCCAAAGCACATTAACTTTACTGGATGTGGCATGTATAAAGCACCAATACCGCCACAGAGGGGAAGCTGCGTTGTACGTGTCCTGCATGGACCTCACTTCCAGTCCAGCTATATTGAAATACAGTACACTCTTAAAACATTTAGAACCCTTGAGGGTTCTCTGGTTGCCCATCTAAGGTTAAACTCTACAACAGAGTGTTTCCCTATCGGAAAAAGTTCCAAGTAGAACCTTTGTTTTGAAAGCCAACCCTTAATTATGTAACAAACCCACAGAGAAACCTGGATGAACACTTTCTTTTCTAAGAGTGCATATACAGTATATTCGATGAGAGAAAGACATCTAAGCAGCAGCTGGAGGACACATTTAGTCTTTGAGTTGGAAATGGCTTCCATTAAAATACTATCATGATGTGTTATAGTAAATTCTTCTTTGTGCAGAGAAAATATGTAGAACTATTAAAAACGTGCTTCGATTTAATGAAAGTGGCTTAAAAGGTTATTAAAATGCTTAATAATAAGTGGCCGTGGTGTCAGACTTTTCATGAAAGTGTCAGACTTTTCATGAAAGTGTGATCTATAATGAAAATGTCAATCTAGTGTGTTACATAACTGATACATGGCAATGGCTGGTTGCAAAGCTTGCTTGTGCAACACGTCGTCTGCGGCAGTAGAACCGGTGTGAAATTTTTTGCTTCTGAAGATGAGTAATGTGTTGATCATTTACCTGATTAGAGAGAGAATTGCTGTTGTTTCTGCACATTGCCACTAATCCTAGTGAGATATTTGCAGAATTATTTTGGAATTAATGCTGCTTTTCTCCAACAAGTAAATGTACACTTGTGTGTTTTTATGTGTATGTGTGTGTGGGTTTAAAGTTTAGAAAACAGACATATTCACTTTAAATTATCACAAACTTAGTGTAAAATTGGTATGTTATAATTTGGGATGAGTGGGACATTTTTTTTGTGATTTGCTAAGTAAAAAGGAGAGAGGCAACTTTTGCATGCTACATCTAAGTATTGATTGTGCGGCAGGTACGTATCCATGGTGTTGTATAATTTGCTGCATAACCATGTGCATGCTAACCCACATCCTTCCTGCTGGAAGCAACCAGCTGCGCAAATGCCTCTCTGGTATTGCATAAGGTGTAATTCAGTAGTGCTCTCTGCAAGACACAGTAAAGACTGTGCACAAGCCTTCAGCCACAGTGAATCATATTGATTCCTTTCACAAGATAGGCGATCTGACATAGCCATGAGAAATTCAGAATAACTGAATATAATATCACTGAACAAGGGAAATTTACTTAATGTTACACTCATAGTAACACTCTACTGCTGTCTTGTTGTATAAACTACAATTAGCTCCTGAACTATTGGCATCCTTGGAAAGGATCTTCCGGTAATCTTGGACAGAAAATATGCGAGAAATTTAACCTTTGATAAGTTAATAAGTCAATTTATTCGAAGAAAATAAAAAACCCCTTTCTAAAACAGATTTTCCTGCAAAGCCTTCAACAACAATAAATCATATTTAATTATCTGCCAAAAGATAATCAGGGGACAGGACATAGCCTTGACAAACTGTGCCAAAGGAGAGGAATATTATATCAGACAAATGAAAATGGCTCCATTATATTAATCGAGGGAAACTAGGAATTCATGAGTAAAAATTTGAACAATCATCTTGCAGACTGAATCTAAACTCCATCAAACTATTTGCTCACTTGGCTTTCAGTAAGGATGATATTATTATAAATTACTCTCAGATGTACTATATCGGTGCTCAGGTCAAAGGCTAATCAGACGACACGTGTAGGCTTTATTATCTAGAAGTGAATGAATAGGATTTTAATGATCAGTGATAATAATCATACCATTATTTTCATTTCCGTGTCTGTTTTATATCTGATAGGTGAACAAGCCAAAAAAAGGAAAGACAGGCACATTTTGAGCCTTTTTTTTTTTTTTTTTTTAACCGTGATTTACCGTGAAAGCTTCTTAGAGGATCTGTCCTTGGTTATACAGTATGAGCTAACCACAAAGCTCACCACTGCCACCTGTTGAAGTGTCCTGGACGTTTTTTTACACCAAGGGAGCCTTGCTGTATTCAGCAATGCGATGTTATTTATCTATCTATCTTTTTATTTATTTATTAATCAAATACCACAAAATACTCTTAGTAAACATATGGTTTATTTACTTACAATAGCTTGTTGGTTATAAATATCTCAAAATCAAACATTTTATGTTCATTATATCAGTATATACATACAATCAGTAATAATATACATAGTGTATATTTATACTGTACAGTGTGTGTATATATATATATATATATTTTACACATTTTACAGATATCTACAGATGTTCCTGATGTTTCATCACCCCTCTACTTCTTTGTTTTTCTGTAAACACTAGTCAGGGTTTTTTCCAGCTACCAGGAACCTTACTGATCCAGATGGACTTCATTTTCCTGTAATGATTTTATTAGCATGCCTTCTGATTCTATAGAAATTTACATAGTTACACATAAACCCGCAATTGCAACTGAAATAACTGAGCTAACCTTAAGCATTGTTAACTAAACCATAGATTGCACCAGAATGGTTGACTATATCTAACCCTGAATACATTAAGGAAATCCCACCTAATCAAAAAAATTATTTTAAACACAATACATGTAAATTTTTGGCACCCCTTTATTTGGTATGTTGTACAACCTGCTTCTACCAACATAGCAGCTTTGAGTGTTTTCCTAGAAATTGTTGCGAGACTGGAATCTGAGACAACCCCTCAATACAGAATTTCTCCACTTGCTGTAGGGTTCTCAGTCCTCTCTTGTGGAATCTCCTCTTCAGTTCATCACATAGGTTTTTATTGAGCTTTTTGTCATTTGTCAGAGTGCAGGTGTGGAGTATTTCATTAAAAGTGAAACACGTGAGTAAAAACTAGGACTGCATGACATCAACTAAACATGCATGGGATGTACCTGAACATGGCATGGATACAATATATACTGTACTATTCACAATAGACTCTAGACAAGGAATGCTGAACAAGTGCGACTTACGGTTACACTTGAATTACACATAAATTAATTGTTGGAAAAAAATCCACATTTTGTTCAAGTAGCTTCATCTCACTGAAAAAATGAGAAAAATCCAACTTTTAATTGAAATAAATGTATTCAGAGAAAAATAATTTCATAATCAAGAAATAGTTGTTTTCAAGAAAATCCATGATTATTGGCACCCCTGTGTTTAATTCTTTGTACAACCTCTCTTTGCCAATAAGTCAGTCATAAAAGAGTTTCGTAACATTTTATAAGGTTGGAGAATACAGAGCAAGGCATTTGAGACCACTCCTCTTTCCAGAGCCTCTTCAGACCATCCAGGGTCCTAGGCCCTCTCTTGGGCACTCTTCTGTTCAGCTCGCCCCACAGGTTTGCAATGAGATTCAGGTCAGTGGACTGAGATGGCCATGACAGAATCTTGGTTCTGTGGTCAGTTAACCATATTTGTGTTGATTTGGACATATGCTTTGGATCTTTGTTCAACAACAACAAGCCAGGTTTTGTTTCCTGCAGAGGCAGCCAGATTTTGATTAAAAATAGCCTGGTATTTCATGGAGTCCTTGATGCCATGTACCCTAACAAGGTTTCCAGGGGCTTTGATGGACAACAGCCCAGGGATAAAGTTATTATCATTATAGCCATCCTTCTTTAAACTCCAGGTGCTTGTGTTTGTGGTTAACCGTAAGAAAAGGCTTTTTTTTCTGGCATACCTTCCAAATAATCTGTTTGGCATGGAGGTGGCATCTGATTGTAGTTTTTAGACTTTGTAATCCCAAGATTTTAGTTTTCTTGTAATTCACCAACAGCAATCTTTGGGGATTTTTTTTTGCCTCTCTTACCATCCTCCTCACTGTACATGAAGGCAAAATAAACAAGTGTCCTCTTCCAAGCAAGTCTTTTTTAACAGTTCCGGTTGAAGTCCACTTTTTGTTATTGCCTAAACAGTAGAAATGGGCATTTTCAGGTGAGTAGCTTTTTTTTTTTTTTTTTTTATTATTATTATAAACATTCCCTTACTTATGAAGGTCAACATACTTCTCATTTGGTTTGTATGTTCTCTTATCTTTCCCATGTTGATGGATGACTAAGGGAATTTGGCCTCTGTGTTACCCTTATATTTGCTCCCCAGTTAATCAGGAAGCCATGGATTACAGTTTGAAAGTTCCTACTCACTCAAAAAAAAGCACAAAAATGTACAATTTAAATGTGAAACATGCTTCAGGTACATTGGGTTCACAATAATTTCCAGGGGTACCAATAATTGCGGAACATGTGTTTTTGTTGAAAATAATTATTTCTTGATGAGGGATCTGTTTTTCTCTGAATAAATTATTTTCTATTATAGGTTGGAGTTTTCTCATTTTTTCAGTGTGAGATGAAGCTACTTGACCAACAGGTGGATTTTTTTCTAACCCTTTTTCATAATCTTTACAAGGAGTGCCAATAATTGTGGCTGGCACTGTAAACACTGGTGCACATTGTGCATAAACATGGTGCAAGTGTCCATGATCATGTGACTTCCCATGCTAACCTGACATCAAGAAGTCATGAATGGACACTTAAGAGTTCATAAACACTCAGGTAAACTGAAAAAAAAGTACACTATAATTGGAACATATTGTTCATAAGAATTTCCAGGACTAGCAATAAATGTTAAAAAAATGTTTTGTTTAAAAATCTATTTTTTGATAAGGGTTTTTTTTATTTTCTAAGAATAAATTTACTTCAGTGAATAGCCTTCAAGTTGATTACCTGATAAACAGTAGCACAATTAACATGCTAGCTGCTGAACGTTTAAAGACAATTCTGACAATGTTTAGCACTTTGAAAACAAGTTACAGACCACCTGATAGTAGAAAACACACATTGTTTGTTTGTTTGTTTGCTTGCTTGCTTTTTGTCACTATGTTAGTCAGACATCCATTCTGCTGCAGATGAAACTGCTCAGCAACTCTTGGGGAATCCAAAGGCATATTGTTTTGAGCAGAAAC
This sequence comes from Synodontis membranacea, assembly GCA_025674565.1. NCBI lineage: Eukaryota > Metazoa > Chordata > Actinopteri > Siluriformes > Mochokidae > Synodontis > Synodontis membranacea. Next base: position 16,512,519 of record JAOVYU010000067.1, read on the forward strand.
TGCAACTCATGTGAAGCTCTCACTCTGGTTTTACTGGCTATAGCCTAAGGATGGACTGATGAAAACTGCCACTCACTGAAGGAGAGACGATGATGCAGCTTACCGTTGCAGAGGACTCCAGCGGGTAGGGCTTGGTGTGAACATGTGGCTTAAGGATATACATAATCATTTGGCTATAGCCTTCAGTTCATCATAGACCAGTAATTAGCATTGAAAACCCCTTGAGAACTTTTATTAGGAATATGCAAACAACAGGTTTGTCAGAAGAGGTTAGAACTTTCTACACACAAACACCTAATAAATAGGGACACGACTAACAAAAGCTCTGAAAGAGATCCTTATATATATTTTTTATTGCGAGTTTACAATCCAATCTTTTTTAGGAGCCTTCTGGTGCTGAGTCATGAGTTGTTGAGTTACTTGTGCTGTCTGAGGCAATATAGAGGGGGTAGGAGCAGAGCTACGGGTGATTACTGCAGTTTCCACCCTCTGTCCCTGCTTGAACCTCTGATAGGAAAGCACAGAGACTTTATCGGCCTACGCTGAATGTGAGCCTGTTGATCCCCTCCCATTCTGTTAAATTGTGATAGGGCAAAACCTTGGCTCTTATACCTTTTTTTTTTTTTTCTTTCTTTTTCTTTTTTTCTTGGATATGGTACTAACAGAAGCTAATAATGATATTATACAAACAGACTCTACAGTACACAAATCTGAAAATATATACTGTACCACCTGCAACATTTTCTTCATTTAAAGAATTGACATCTGACCAGAAAAAAAAAGTAATGGGTAGATAGATGGGTAATAGTTTTTTATAGCTTTCTCATGCCGTTTTACAATTTCTGAAATGGAAACCTTTATTCACCAGGTTCTACAGACAATTTTGCCAGAGGAACTCTAATGTGTGCGGTGGAACATTTTTATTTCTCAGAGTGCACTATGGATTTTGCTCTAAGTCTGTAGACGAATTGCCTCGGCTTACTCGAGTTGTCTTTCAGCTGTAACTTGATCAGGTCTCTTTTCCCAGTGGTGTTCCATGATACAGTTATTACGGTTCCTTATTTTCCTGGTGTTGAAATGATCTGAGTAAGTAGACTGGTGTGTGGTGTTTATTGTAGTAAATATTACGACCGAATTGTACATATTAATACTGTACATAATATAGCTTATCACAATAATCCACAGCTTTCTAACACTGGTCCTGGAGTACCCCTACCCTACCCTACCCTACCCTACCCAATATAGTCTTGTCCTAAAACCCAGGAAGGGCTGTAAATTAGCTGATTAGTTTGAATCAGAAGTCTTACAGCAGAAAGTGTTACAGGACAGAGGGTAACTACATCTTGACCAGGGTAGGAGCCTGTGCCTTATTCTATTGTCTCACTGCTTCTTTGTTGTTTTCTTCTATGCAGTTTCTGTATTTCTTCAATGCTGCTTTATTTAAACAGAATGTTTATTGTGTGTCATTTTTAAATTGTTTTCACGTGTGTTTTCAGGCAGTTATGCTTAATATTCTTACATCAGTAATGGAGTTCTCAAAAAAAAAAAGGGGGGGGGGGGGCTCGAGGTTTGTTTCGGATTTTCCTGGAAAATCTTAATCAAACATCTTAAATTAAGAGACTCCTTTTTTTTTTTAATGTATCTCTCGGGTTGGCTGGGTTTCAGGTTATGCCCCTTGTGATGACGCAGATGCTGCGCAGTCACGTCATTAACGGGGAGCTCAGCGCCTGGACAGCACATGTTCTAAACAGTGCGCGGTATTTATGCTGGATTATTAATGTACCGATTATAGGCTACTTTAACGTTTGGGGACGATGCGAAGATGGTTAAATAACGAGCTGCTCTTTGCGCAATAGCCTATGCAATTTTATTTATTTATTTATTTATTTTAATGATCCATTTTCTTCTCTCAAGTAGTAGTACTTTGAATCAAATTGTCCGCACACCTTTTACTGATTAAAATGCTTTCAAAGCTCGAGAAACAAATCCTCATAGACCTGTGGCACAAACTGATACCAGTGGCAGAAGATGTTGGAGGTGAAGCACTGTACAGGTAATGATCTCTTCAGTAGCCTAATGCAGAATGTTGTCTCCTTGCGTGATTAATTACCCCCCCCCCATCACACCTCTTTCTGTCCCTCGCGTCTCCACGCTTACAGAATGTTTACGACGTTTCCCAAAACCAAGACTTATTTCAGTCACCTGGACCTCAGTCACGGTTCTGGGCATCTGCGCTCTCTCGGGAAGAAGATCGTACTGGCCTTAGCGGAGGGAACGACGCACATAAGCACTCCTCTTTTCACCAGCGGCCTGGGCTTCCTCAGCAGATACCATGCCTATCAGCTGAGAATACATCCGACCAACTTCAAGGTTAAAACTCAGATCATGTTTAGTTTGTACAATACACGTGGATCAGTCATACACACTGCGATCTGCAAAAAAAGTATCCTGCTGTTTGGCTTTACTTAAGGTTTAGTTCATTTTTGAAATTGCCATGTCAAGCAGTGCTGAAACTGAATGAAACTTCTTTCCACAGCTGTTTAACCACTGCATACTGGTGACTTTAGCTTGTTATTTGGGCGATGACTTCTCTGCTGTTGAACACGCAGCGACCGACAAGTATCTCTCGGCTTATGCAGCAGTGCTAGCAGAGAAGTTCAGATAAGGAGGTTTTCTCAAAAGTGTCGACCATCATCATCGTCAACGTCATCTTCATCATCATCATCATCATCATCACACGTGTCTCACCATCTCTTACCAGGATTATCTCTCCGCTTATGCAGCAGTGCTAGCA
>JAOVYU010000067.1:16562942-16574685 GCA_025674565.1 Synodontis membranacea
CTCTGTTGTGTCATGCATTTATTTCAATTATATATCTGAGTACAGCTCATCAGACCAGAGACTAGATACAGTTCTAATGATATTAGTTTATTAAAGATAAGAGTTTTCACAGACTTTCATAGACTTTTTTCATTTTATTTATGTCAAATTCAAACTGATATATTTCACATAACATGGCACTTATCAAAAATGGTAACATGAAGTATCACTGAAAAAAAAACAAAACAAAACACTAAATTTGCATATTTTTAGTAATAAACTAATCATGTGGTTAATAATTAAATGCTACATTTTGTTCCCATTGTCATGTTAGTTGCTTATCCAAATATTGGTGAGCATTTACTTGAATATTCCTGAGTTAGAGATACCTTCATATATCAGTAATGTTTGGACAGACAGCACAACTAAGCTTAAACAAGACTTCTTTGTTACAAAAAGTCCAGAAAACTTTTTATACTGTAGAATATCCTAAAGCTTGGGTTGACACTAACTTTACTGTATCTGTTCAGAACCAGGGATGTCATTCAAAGGGCTGGGTCGAGTCCTTATTCCTGATGTTGCCCCAGATCAGCAGCCTGTCACTCAGCTGAAGGACTCGGACTTAGACTCAGAAAGCACTGTCCTGTGAGGGTGAGGATATGGCTGCCATAAATGTGCTACCTGTTCCTCACAGCCCAAGGACTCTCTGAAATGCTGCTGGTTCTTCACTTTCACCAAGCTCTCATTAGCTTGGTTGCATTTCACCAAAGATTTGGACCATCGGTAGCACCCGGAGGAATAGCAGCACGGACATGTTGCATGGCAAGAAGCAGGTTTAAAGCTATCACTCTAAATTTCATTTTATTGTAAGGAACTGGGAAATAGGTCAAGGTACTAGTTGGTGTTTCTTAAGTGGCCTTAGTTTAAAAACAGCAAGAGAGAACAAACCATGTTAAGCTTGGGATGAAATTAAGCTGAAACCATATACTGTGGCTTTAGAGTGTTCCTTGTGACTGCAGGTTTCCAGTCAGCTAATATACTCGACTCCGAATTTTATGTATGAAAACTGTCCTACGTTCGTTTCCATCAACACATTCCCTAAGGATTATGTCAAGATCAGCTATTAGTTTTTCATATGAAAGTCTTATTATGCCTCATGTTTAGCTGACTTTCCTCCAGTTTATTATCAATATAGCCTGTTACAGTACCTACAGTATAAAAATGTACACATGCCACAAAGTTAGTATTCTGTCTCCAACTGTTAAAGTTTTCCTAAACCTAGGGCATTAATGTGATCAGTCCTTCATGACAGGACATGACATGACAGCATTAAGCCATCTGTGTATAATAATCTGGTTATCTGTGTAAGAAATATTGAATGAAACCTTTAACATGCAGTGTGTTCAGCAGGTAATAACAGGCAATGTGTTCAACAGGTAATAACAGGAAATGTGTTTAACTATTTGGTAAATGACAGAAAGACAACAAACTGACAAATGATGAAACCCTGACAGTCTGTGACTTGTCTGACAAGAGCACTGTGCGGTATACTGAAATTTTCACTGTGTTAATAAAAACCCCACTAGATCTTGAATGACAGCAAGTGACAAAAATGTGCTACTTTCAAAATCATATACACTAAGGACGATCTTTATAGTATGTTTTTTTTTCACAGGCCTTGCCTTTACCTTGCTGCCTTACCCATTATAACATTTGGAAAATGGTATATATATATTGATGGTTGTACAAAGAAGAAACATGAAATGAGAAATTTTGGGGGGGGAGACAATGCTTGCAATTACTGCTTTATGATTAATTAATAAAGCACAATACCAACTCCTTTTATGGTTTTTATTATGTACTTCAGTGACTTCTTCTGTGTAAATATTCCTCGGTGAATTCTAAGGGTCTTTTTTTTTTTTTTTTACCACTCTCTCCCAATTTCTAAAAACACAAACATGTTTATCAGATTTCAAGAGAAATCTAAAAAAAAAAAACCCTGAGTGCTTCAAAAGACACAGCATTTACCTGCGCCCATGAGGGTGTTGATGGTTTTGGGGGATAAGGAAGGTAGTGGGAGAATGTATCACTTGGCTCTGGAAGGTGAATAATGGTTTCCTCTTTCAGCACATGAGCCTGTTTCTGTGTGTCTTGCCCTTCACACATACACTGCAGAGTGACATTGGACATAGTACACAGCCACCTCATTGTTTTCCTCGTCTCTACTGCAATGATGAAGTAAACGATGTACTGTATACGCAGTAATACGTAATCTGAGAGCGACTGACTCAGGGTTCACTTGGTTGTGCTAATTGAGTTTTCTTGCAGTGGCATTTTTCTAACATATTTAAGGAGGGCTTGTAATGTTTAAAAGAGTTTCTACACTTGTAGTAATAGTATAATTTCAGGACATCTTAGACAAACGTTAGTTAGCGATATTTTATTTCTTTCAGTTTTTATATTTTTCAGTCTGGATTTTAGCCTCGTTTGCAGCAAGAAAGCAAAGCTGCTCAGGTTATTGTGGAGTTATTTGTCAGAAAGAGAAGGCTTGCCAGTGGTTTCATTACAGTTGGCCTCTCAGGTAGCAGAAGACTACAAATTACTCTTGAACTGACATAAGGACAAAAGGAAAAAAAGCACAAGAAACAACGCTGTTGAGTGTCAAAAACGGCCAATGCTTAGTATGTGGGTGTCTTGAATACAAAAAAGTGCAAAGAAATATAATGAGACAAAGATAAATTGAACCAGTTTTATGTAAATGGGAATAATTATCATGCATATATTTTTACCCATTTATTAAATTTTCTGGAGCTCAGTGTACAACTGTATGATTCATAAGTTTTCTCTTTTTTTCCCTCCCAACATCTCTCATTTAGTCCTATCTACCAATGTGTAGGTGTGTGAAAATGTAAAGCTGTTACAGTTCTGTACATGGCTGTGGCTTAAACTGATGGTTGTGTACCTTTAGCAGACATGTGCAGTATTTGTAAATCACTGCGAGGCATTGTGGAACGAGCAGCTCCCCTGGCTGTGTGTACACAGCTGCATCTGTCTGGCTCACAGGTGCGTTTATCCTTCGTCAGCTCCATGAGGGGAACAGTCTAACAGGCAGGAAGGGAGAAAACTCCAGTATACTGCAATCCTTCAGTAAAGAGCTTTAACATAAAGGGGAATGTAACATAAAATGGTTCAGGGTAAAGATGTCCTGGGTATTAGCTGATCCGCAGTGATGGGCTGATAAGTATTAGGTTGGATGTTTCACAGACATTCACTCAGCCACAACTTCTTGCACGGTTTCTCCCAGTGCTGGCTGTAAGAGGACTGTAACTCGCCTCTGAGGACCTGCTCCTAACAACAGCCAGTTTCACTTGGGGACCATCAATAAATTACTGTTTGAATGATGCAAATATTAGTTTCAGTACAATCATGCTGACATGCCAGTATTAATTAAAAAATTATACTTTAATAAATACATTTAATCACGTAGGGCACATGTTTTGCCTGCTAATGTTCAATTCATTTATTTAAAAAATATTTCAATTAAGAAGTTAATTGAAGTTTATTCAGTAACTTCCATGTCATATGACCCACTGTCTCCAAATCTATACCAGCTATTATGGCTACATTGGAGGAAACAATGCTTTTCATTGGGTTTTAGAGTGCTTTCTATTTTCTATGAAAATTTATATTGAAAATTTTGCATTTTTTCCCCAATAGCTTCCATGTCATGTGTCTACACCAGATATTATTACAACACTGGGCACATAAGACACACACTTTTTTTTTTTATTGGGTTTTAGAGCTTTTCTATTTTGTATTGAGATTTTTTATTAAGATTGACCAACTGACTCCAAAGCTACACCATGACATGGCCATCACATGATGTGAAAGTTATTGGAAAACAAAATTGTTATTGAAAAAGTTCTTGTGCCGATCCCAAGCCCGGATAAATTGGGGAGGGTTGTGTCAGGAAGGGCATCTGGCATAAAACGTGCCAAATCAAAACATGCGGACAATGATCCGCTGTGGCGGTGCAGCCGAAAGGGTGGATGGATGAATGGATGGATATTAATTGTACATTAGCAGTTAAAATATGTGCCCTACACAGTATCACTTAGTATATTTTTTTGCATCATTTTCATTAATATGTCAGCATGATTGTATTGAAATGAATATTTTTGTAATTTATTGATGGTCCCTAAGTGAAACCACTGCTGTTATGAGCAGGTGCTCAGGGGTGAGGTACCTTCCTCTTACAGCCAGCACTGAGAGAAACTGTGTAAGATGTAGCTGAATGAATGTCTGTCGAAAATCCAAACTAAAACTAACTTCACCGTGGTCTTGGCTGAATAAATCAATAAATCAACTGGATAAAAATGTGAAGCACTATATTACTCTATATTACTATATTCCTCCATTTCAGCCAGGTTGTTCAGGATCAGTGTGAGCACTTCTGATGTGACATCATGCCTCTAACAGATGGATGATGATGGATTTAGAGTACACCAGGAGTAACCCATATTCTCGCCCTGTGTTTTTGTTCCTGCAATTTGTACAGAAACTCTTCATAGTATTCTGAAAGAAAACAAGTGTAGCTTAAGCTTCTGCTGCAGAAAGTACCAAGATTGACTAACTCATAAGCCTCACGTCTTGTCTAGCCTTAGCTAGTGAGCTAACCAGTATTTCCCTACGCTCACTCACACTTACTGCACAGCATTTATCCCTTTCTCTCATCCAGTTCTGGTTTATATTTGCCACACAGGCCAGTCTGTGAATAATGCCTCTCTGAGGGGAAAAAGCATATATCTATGTAATTGCTGTAATTTAAAGTTCCCTCAAAATAAACCAACAAGCTAAACAGCTAAATATCCAGTAACTAGCTCGTGAGGCAGTTAGTCTGTCTAGCTAGGTTAGTTACCTTTAACTAAATAGTGAATAAGTGAAAACAGTGAATGTAAATCATGTTAAATATTTAACTTAATTACATTAAAATGCACCTTGTTTGTTTTTTGTTCAACAGTTTTAGAAAAAAGGGAATTTCTGTATGCAACAAAACGTAAAAAGCCGTTTTTAGCCATGTTTCTGCTTCTGAAGATGACCGTTACTGCCGTTAGCTCCCTGCTCATGAGCACAACGGAACAGCAGAGGGCACCAGAGAGTCTCCCACTGGGACAATTAAATGTCCATTATTAAATCCAAAAAGAACATTTTAATACATTTTAAAATAAATCTATACCACACTGCATATATACTGTAATTATTCATTCGTTATGCTTTTGGTTACTTATTAATGAATGAATTAACTTGTATTTATTAAAGATATTTAGATATTTTAGTTGAAAGATATTTAGAAAGGTGTATTAGTCGTAATGTGTAATGCAATTACACACACATACAAATGAATCAGATATTCATCAGTGCTTATCAGAAGTTTTGTTTATTCACAAGATATAAATTAGACAGAACAAAATGCAGCCCAATGTGGCCCAAAGAAAGTGAAGCTGAAAGAGAACCGCACAGGAGAAATACTGTCCTATTCACAAACTATCTATACATCAATAGATCTAAGTCCTAACATGAAATCCAGGTTAAAAGGAAACCAATGGTTAGGCCTACATTAAGAAGAATAAAATTATTTGCCAACAAAAATAACCACGATGCTACATGCAAATTGTAGATTAACCTCTCAAAATACTGCCACTGGTTTAAAAAAAAAAAACAAAACCGACAGACAAAAAAAAGGAACGTGGGTGTTTGTTTTTGACACGAAGACAAGCCATTAGTTGGCCATGCATTTGGATTTAATAAGGAGGCTACTAATAGATTGTTGGGAACACAAAACATCAGGCAGAAAGAACATTTCAAACATTATTTCAAGGAAAAATCTGCCAAGCTGCATAATAATTTACCATGTAAACGTAAAACGAACAAGATGTAAACACAGGGTCATTTCATCGAGACTAAAAACAGACATGTAGCAATCTCATCCAGATTTTAATTGTCATAGCAAGAGACGTCATAGATGACAGTTCCATAATAAGTACTGTTGCACTGTACAGATTTTCATGCACAGTTTTGCCAATGTTCAGACAAAATAAGTGGCCATTCTAAGTGTGGCAGGGTCTTTTCTCAGCAAATACCATAGTGACAACACTAATGCTGAGCAAAGATTAATCATCTGTTTATTATGATGAGATGCTGCTGAGTAACATGATTAACACTCATCCATCATTATAGTCTGTCTGCAAGCTTTTGGTCAGTATTCATCACTGAAACAATAATGAAGAAACGGCTGACTATAGTTTCATCAACTTTGGGTGAAAGAATTGTAAAGTGCTCACATTCTTGTTACATTCTCTTGCCACTGGAAACTTTTTTTAAAAATAATGAAACTATATCCATATGTCTGATAGATTTATAGTTGTATAAAATATATATTCTTTATGATGAAGTTACACTCTTAACATGTAGGTCATAAACTTTAATTTAAGATTAAATTGTTTGCTTCTCCTGTTATTTCGTCGTGTTCATGGCACATGGATGGCCTTCGTTTCTGAGAGCAGCAATTCTAATGTATATTCTCACCAGGCTAAAGGTGAAGCAATGCGAGGGCTCCTGGGGTTCTCTGTGGCCCGCGTGTCATTTAGTGCTCTCTGCAATACAGAGAAAATGATATAGCAAAACTTAGCAAAAGCAAGTTGGTTCACACAGACTGAAATGGCATCACTTTTATTACTCATTTTTGCGTATAATTTTAACCCTTTTGAGGGCAAGAGACCATATTTGGTAATGTCAACTGGCATCCAAAATGGCCTTGTAAAACCACGTGGATTTGAATTTAGTGAATATATAAATGTTCCTTCATGTGTTTTTCTTTTCTTACATTTTTTATATATGCATGTATTGGAAAAATGTTTCCCCAAACCAGCGAGGAACCATATAAGGTAACTACAGTATATGGTTTATTGACTTTATTGACCTTGATTTGCGAAATAAAAATGATAAACTATTTCCAATTAAAATTTCCAATATTTCAATTAGTGCCCTATAAAGGGTTAAGATGCAGAATGCTGTTTCCTCATTCCCATTCATGGCTCACCTCAAACTTAGAGATGAACTCTGCAAAGATGCCAAAGAATGCTTCTGTGGTCGTGGCCTTGCTGTCTTCTCCAAAATAAGAGGCTACCTTGGAAAACTCGTCCATTGCTTTCTGCTGGTGAGAGTCCAGAGACTGCACAGCTGGATGCGAGTTCTCAAGAAAGCTCTGATGCCAAAGTTAAGAGACCAATACACAATAATTCTTCTACATTAGTGTATCTGCAGGCAAATTTGCACTTACTGCTTGTGTTACATGAAATTTACGGAATAAAACATTAAGGAATAATACATAACAGAGCATGCTGTTGTTATAGGAAAATAATCAATGATAGGGTGGCGTGACGCAGCCTAGCATGAAGCAGGGGGCTGTTACCTCCCCAGAGTTAAATACTTTCCTATAAAAGCACATTAGTTTATATAACACAATGTTTTATTCCCCTTACACCACAGCAATTTGCCAACAATTTAATTTTTTTCTATTTGTTAATGAATGGCACGGCATGCTTTTTATCCAGTTATAGTTACATTTAATGTTGGGTTGTGTCCTCAAGACAAGTTAGTTTCTGTTACCACTTAGAATATAATGGTCATTCATTCATCTTCATACTTGAAGTTAATAATACGAAAAATGCAGCATACTTTTGGACTGCTACTGCTGTGACGTGAGACTCCTTCCATAAATGTTAAATAAATGTTTTGTCATAGAAAACTTCACCAAATCAACAATTAGCCATGTTTCTTTGTTATGTAACAGCACCTTCTGACCAATTAGATCCAAGATTTCCACAGCACTGTGGTATAAATACATTTATCAAGGCCAGAAATTTGAGTATTTCTGTGAAAGACAGGATCAAGAAAGCAAAGAGCCGCTGCAGTAACATTCTCTCTGGTAGACCATTTCAAATTGTAGGTCAAGCCAAGCACCAGTACTAGTGATTACAAATCACTCTGATGATATACAACGGCCCGAAGTCCACCTTCTATTCTTGACTATCTTTTTGCTTATAACGGCTTCACATTAGCAGAGGATACACTCATAACCTCTGCAAATCGATCTTCTGCCGTGGCTGGGATCTTTAGACACGCAGTCCTGATTTCCTGGATGGTGGAGTGGAGATCACTGAGGTCGGCTGTAATGGTTCTCTGATTCACTGGGTACACAGAGAAAAAAGAATTCAGCCAAGTATGACTTACAGTGTCATCTCTTAAGATTTTTTAACATGTATACAAGATGGTATATGATATAAATACATTATTGGCACTTGGCTGATCTTACCTTTGGCAGCCAGTGGCACTGTTATAAGCTCTCCTGCAAAGTTGAGCAGTTCGGGAAAGTGTTGGCATAGTGATTTGGCTAGAATATGGAGGAAGGTTGACTTCCCATCAACTGTTTTTGTTGTGCTGAGCTGTGGCAATTTTTAAAGGCAAAATTATGCAAAATAAATAAAACAGGATAAAACATCTCTGAAATCGTCTTTTTGATTAATATCTACTGTACCTCGGTTAGGAAGTTGATTTTAAAACCCGTGGGTTTATTTGTCCTGGGTTGGCCGTTATTAAGATAGTTTCCCATTGCTAAGACAAACTAAAACAAAACATTATTATAATTATATCTCAAGAAAAGTTCACTATACAGAATATTAATGCATACAAATGTTATAGAATAGATGCACGTTTACATAAAATAATTACTGTACTGTATGAATATTGGTTTTGGCTATAAAAGTAATGTACCTCCAGGATCTTTGCCAATTTTTTGCTGTTTTTTAGCTCTAGGGAGGCTTTGTTGATGCACTCGTAACCAATTCGCATTTCTTCAGTTTTCTCCTGCAGGGTAGTTTTAAACAGGAGACTCCGCAGTCTGGTTTTATACTCAGGCACTAGTAACATCTGCAAGACCCACACAAAGTCATAGGCAATCATGGACAAATCAAGTACCTTTTATATTTTAATGGGACTTCCAATAGTATTGTTTTCCAGAAAAAAAAACGTGTTATCTGTACAGTAATAGAAACGGGCACCTGAAGGACAAACTTGTCAGGTTCACTAAGCTTGGCAGGATCCTGATTATACTGCTGGAACTGTTTAACCTCATCATCATCGGGGGCATAGAGCAGCAGCTGCTTAATGTGAGGAGGCTCCAGACGCTCAGTGGTCATAGTCATGAGGACCTGTCGTAACTCTGCTGGAGACAGCTTCAGATGGGCAATGAGGATCGCTGGGGAGAGCAACCAAGGTGACAGTGAGCACACTTCACCTCTTACACTCACTAGCCACGTTATTAGGAAAACCATAGTAGTACTTTGGAGGAACCCCCTCCTTTACTCTCAGGACAGCCTCAAATCTCCATGACATGGATTCCACAAGGTGTTGGAAATATTCCTTTGAGGTTTTGGTCCATCACATAATTGCTGCAGTTTTGTCAGCTGCACCTTCATCTTCACCTGAATCTCCTGTCTACCACACCCCAAAGGCATTCTACTGGATTCAGTTCTGGCTGCTGAGCTACACTGAATTCATTGTCATGTTCATGGAACCATTCAGAGATGACTTGTGCTTTTTGACATGGTGTATTATCAAGATGGAAGAAGCTATTATAAAATGGGCAAATTCATTGGATGTTTTTTTGGTTTTTGCACATACTGATGTGTGTGTAAATCCCAGGAGATTGTCAGTTTCTGAAATATTCACACTAGTCTGTCTGGCACCAACAACCATGCCACAGTCAGTCACTGGCATTACATTTCCCCCTGTTCTTATGTTTAATGTGACCATTAACTTTTAGATACTGTACTGCTTATACACTGTCATATGGTTAGCTGATTGGATAACTGCAGGAATGAGCAGATGTACAGGTGTTCCTTATAATGTGGCAGCTGAGTGTATACCTTATTTTTTTGTCTTCCTCCATTATGTATGTGATAATCTTAACAGTTCAGCGTTTTACAGTACATCAATATAGAAGCAAAGGTATAAGGCAAAGGTGACTGCACATTGAGACTAAGCATACTTAAGCATTCATTAAACGTGACGTTTGTGTCAATACACCCTCAAGTATTTTATTTTAATTTATTTTTCAAATTCTAATATCTCAGATTTAATCCAGATAATTCTTCTGTGAAGCAATCCCAGGTATACTCACAAGCATTGTAGGCCTTTTTATGAGAAAGAATCTCAACCACGTCTTTCTTTTTAAAGCTCTCAGGTAGAATCGTGGGCTCTGGAAGAGAAACTGACATATTTAATTACATTGTAAGGATCAGTTCTCCTGGAGCCAGCAGTGGAAACAATAAATGGAACATCATGAGAATGAAGACACTGTGAATGGACAGACTGTAAGTGAGAAATCCATGAGAAATGGTAAACGTGATGAGCTGAAAAAGCACAAACATAGACAACAACCATGAGATATGTATAGAAAGTATCAATGCACATGCTGTAATGTAGCAAACTATGCAATCAAGAATGATGCTTTGGTACAGTAAATGTTTCTTGATGGAGGTACTTTGACGTGAATACGTGACATTGATTACTTACTGGAACTTGTTTGCGTGCCAAAGTGCAGCTCCAGATTGAGATATTTTACCATGTCACTCAATTTACCATAGTCAGGATCTTCTCCAAGCTGGCAAACAAACAGAAAGAGGAATTATCGGACCATCAGGCTTGGACTGCACTGTCCTTATTGTTTAAATATCTAACTAACCTGTCCCCAGATAGTGCCCTCAGAATTCTCCACCTGCTCCCAGCGAAGCCGCTTCACACTCATGTGGTTGGCATCTGAAGCCTGAGGGCTTGGTTTTGGCAGAGGTGGGGGCTCACAGGGTGGGGGCAGTGGAGGTGGGGGTGGGGGTATTATCTTTGAGATGGTACTCCCAAAGGTCTTCTGGGTAGACTGTGGTGAATCTCTCTTTGCTTTGGGCTGCAGGGCTGAACTCTGTTGGCTCTGGTAGATGGACTGGGTGCGATGCCTCAATGGGGGGTGTGCAGATGTGTGAGCAGGTTGAGAGGATATTTGAGGAGGCTGTGGGGATGCATGAGGAGGCTTTTGGGATGTATGAGGAGGCTTTTGGGATGTGTGAGCAGGCTTTTGGGATGTGTGAGGAGGTTGTTGGGATGTGTGAAGGGATGAATGCAGGATGGGGTGGGCTTTGGGTTGGTGAAGTTGTTGGCTGGCATGGACAGTGGGCTGAGAAAAGGGCTTTCGTGGCTGTACGTGATGAAACCTTGTCTCCTGGCGTGTGGGCAGCACTTGGTGAAGAGATGGCCGGTTGGAGAGGATGAACCGAGGAGGGGGTGGTGGAGGGGGTATGATGGGGTGATTCTGGAAGGCAGGAGGAGGTTGAGGCATGTGTTGTGGGGTAAGGCAGATGGGGGACGGTGTGTCAGTGAACTGAATGGGTGGGGGTGGGGGCGGTGGGCTCCGAGGAGGGGGTGGGATTATTTGCTCAGATTCAGACGAGTAGGTTAACGAGCTTGAATCTTCACTGTGGTCCTCACTGCTTGCGCTGCTCGCTTGGCGAGATAATATGTTGTCCTGTTCTTCCTGGAAACTCATCTGTTAAAGACATACACATACTAGTAATATCTCTGTATATATAAACTATTTACGTTGGTGACTCACACACACACACACACACACACACACACACACACACACACACAC
>JAOVYU010000067.1:16604915-16618350 GCA_025674565.1 Synodontis membranacea
TATATATAAAATAAACATGTGATAGTTTTGTTTGTTGTGCTGTATAATTCAAATTTCAAGTACTGAAAAATAGCCTGCAACAGAGAAGATGGTTAATTGGTTGATAATGCAACCAAAGTGACAATTTGCTCAGGTGAGCACTACCACATAGAACTAAACACAATATTATTTACTGAGGTGCTTGTTTTTCTTCATTATTAAATTTAGGTCTGCTTGTAGAGTTTGAATTATAACAGCTGTTGTAACAAACTTCAGTTTTATGATCAACTGTAATAGTTTCCTTTTTTGGTCTTGCCTTGAACAAAGTGGACACCACACAAAGATCAAATAAATAAACATAATCTCAGATTGAAAGACATGGCTGGTGTTCTATTTTCAAACTATTACATGTAATTGTTTTCCTGATTAATTACAGTAGTGGAAGTTAATGTCACCTTGGCCAGTCAGCAGCTACAGTAGATGATCCAGCGCAAGTGAATGCATTTCTAAAATAACTGCCTCTTTTCGATGACAAGCCCTGTCCCCAGTGGGGGGAAAAGGGGGGAAAAAAAACCTTACCTCTCCCCTTTGTCTATTGTCCAGTGTGGGGTGGCAGCCAGAGGGTTGGACCAATTGGACCATGTTTTGTGTGGAGTGTGTGTGTTGAGGGGGGTTAAAGACTAGCAGTGAGGACCTGAACAGGTATACAGCAAACTCTCTTGCTCATGAGTCATGAGCACAGCTTGATACAGACAAGCAAGAGCTAGGGACTGAGGAGAAGCAACTAGATGCAGAATGAGGTGGTGGAAATTCTCAGAAACCAATTTGGAGGAGCCACAGTGCATGGTGAGTTTCTGCAATGCTCTCTTTTATTTACAGCCAAAATAGTGATTCATGTTGCCAAATATAATTAGTAAAGAACATAAAATTAAATATTAATAAACATGTATATGATTTTCTAGTACAGATTGGGATTGATCTTTGAGACTTTTGAAAAAAGAGGGTAATTTAGTGCAAAAAGATGACCTGAATCCAGAATAATGCTAGACTGAAGCAGGCTACAGCAGTGTTAGGATAGAATATGATGATACTTATGTATTTCTTCTGGTCTCAGCACTGTGGCCCCATAGGCTCCTCCAGGTTTCCACAGCGTGTGTTATGGGGTAGCCTCACTGTCATGCTGCTCATCGTTATCATTGCCCTCATTGCCCTCGTCGTCACTGGGAAGTTCACACTCCAACCAGACACACAGGTGAGAGACAGGGTGTCTACTTCAACAAATCCACAACAATAGAACAGCTTTTTTTTTTTTTTTTTTATAAATATCCAAAACCTAAATGATTAAAGAAAGCTCTGCTTAACAGTCTTCATTACAGGTTGTCCGTATCATATCTCCTGACTACCCTGCTGCTCTGATCAATCAGTCTGCATCAGTAGACAAACACAACAGTGTAGTGACATACTCTGTCACCTCGCACACAAACCACACATCTACAGTGCTCTTTGACATTAAACATGTAAGCTCTCTAATTCCTTATTGGCTTTAACAGAACAAATAAATGTAACAGAAAACCTTTAAAGATGATTTCTCCTGTTTAGGGGTTAATATGCTACAAGCCTGACAACCAGGACAACTGCTTCCTTCGTCAGATGGAGGCATCAGATTATGAAAACATGCACATCCTTTTGAATGAGTCCAAACAACAGGTAATAATTCTTTATCAACAGCTCAAATCTCCTAATTAGTAAAAAGTCACATGATTTAAAATATACCATGACATATTAGATGGACATATAGAGGCAGAGCAGTGTTAACTTACGTGCAAGTGCCCTATGCTACTTGGCTAGCAGATTGACTGACACTTGAACGCTGCGCCACCCCCCAGTGCTCCTGAGCTGATTAAAGAGTACTTTTGGCTACTTTCTTCTTTCTAAGTCCAGAAAAGGAGCAACAGACCGCACAGGTTCAGATGAGCTGAGGCCTAGCTGGCTCTGAATTCCTTAGCACATTTGATCTGCCTCATACAGATCCCATTACAGGATGGGAGCACTAAGTGCACAATGGCTGCTCTGTTATTTTTCCTCTTATAAGTTGCTACTGGGAGGAAGGAGCACTCTTCCGTTAACAGGCATAAGACTTGTGCTGGCCACACTTCTCTCAGCACCTAACAAGATGTTCCTGTGGTGGGTTATGATCTGCACAGAATAGATGGGTTGTTTCACTTGACTTGATGTGTATCCTTGTCCAGGTAGAAGGTCTAGAATACGATTCGATTTTTTTTTCATCATTGCACCTAATTGAGGCCATTAGACAACTCTGAGTAATTCAATCTGCTCACCAGAAGAGAACACTTACCCTACTTGAATAGGAATTTTTGGGTGAATTGCTGTATTTTATTATAGAAATTAACTGCTTTGTAGCATGTTCACTGACACATCAGATCATAATGTCTCTCATTTCAGTGGAGTAATAATTAATTATTGCACAATTAGGTATATTATTCCCTAGATGCATTTATACAATTTTTATCAACATGACAAGAAATCTATTTGTAAGACCTAAGTAGATGTAATTTAAGATATACTAATAATGTGAATATAAATATGATGGATTTGGTCATTATTTCAGGTGAATCAGATCTGGCTGGTGGGAAACAAGACTCAGAGACACACTGAGTTTTTAGGTGTGTTATCAGGCCATCGTGTGGATGCTTCAGTACTACAGCAACCACTGCAGGCCCTGTGTCAGCACAGACCTGTGTACTGGACAAGACGAGCTGGTGGTGAGAAATCCCTTACAATCACATCTTCCAAAACAATATAAACAAACAAAAAAGAAAGCTAAAAACATAACTCTTTTGTTATTTTTTAATACACTGCTTTGTTATTCTAAAGACAAACAATGGAACATTTAGAAGACTTATGTTGGCGAACAAGCCAAGTGCAGGGGCACATAGCATGAAGCACTTTAAAGAGCAAAGTGTGACTGAAACATTATCCAGCACTTAAGTTGTGACCTTTTCCAGAGTTGTAGTGAGTAACTGTAGCGGCTCTGGGAACATGAAGTAATTTTGTGATTGATGTAAGTAAGAATCCTACCTCCCTTACTGATCAGAGGCTCACTGATCTCTTTACAGGTCCCAAAGAACGACTAATTTACTTCTGCATTGACATCTGCTTCCCCAACAACGTTTGTGTCTCTGTGTGTTTCTACTACCTGCCAGAATGAGCTTCTTTTCAGAGTGTTTGAACACACAGCATGGAAACACACATCCTCTCTGTTACGGAGGCGCATTCACGTTGCTATCACTGAGACAAACTGAAGAGAACACACACAAACCAGGCAAACAGATGCATCCAGTCATGTTATCCACAATGTCCCCAGCTCTTTTTTAAAAATAGTTTTCAATTCAGAGACTCCTTGCTGCTTATATTTGTGTAACCTGATGCAGATGAGTAACTGAAAGAACTGTTGAGCAGTAATAAAGCATCATGATTTTGAGCGAGTCGTTTTTCCTGAGTACTTATGAGAATGCAAGAGGACATCGTATAATCCATACTGGATTAACCTTGGTACTAAACTAAAAGGGACATTTCAATACTGCTAGTCAGTGTTTAGTGTGACATTACAGGCAGATATTACAATGACCCAGCACGTTAAGTCAGTGTTTTAATGGCATATATTGTTTTTACAAACATATGGTTATATACAGATGTGGAAGCAAGAGCATATCAGCAATGGTATACATATTATAAGGCATTTGTAATTGTGTTATATTCTTTTTGGACATCAATCAAAATATTTGTATTGTTTTTTTTCCCCCACAGACTGTGTTTTTATAATTTATCTAGCTCCTAGATATTTAAATCGCATATACTTTTGAGAAATAAGATCAATCATACCCAAATCCTCTTTTTAACATTACTATAATTTTTTATTTAAATCATCATTATTAAATTTCTATCCCAGTTTAATACCAGAGGTGGTATAAAGGATGCACAATTAAGTACTTCCCTATGTATCCTGATGCTGCTTTGCATTTTTAAAAGGTGGTAATTAATACTCTACTTAGCAGGATGCCTGATGAATCCCGAGCTGCAGTTCTTGCATGTTCTTTGATGATCCCGTGAATTGTTGCATCAGACTGAATAATGCTCTCTTTTTTTCATAAACTGTAGTTATACACAAACAATAATACATTACAATCAAAATAACATTTATCACTTCTGTCACTTACAGTTTAACCTAACGTTGTCCTGATGTAGTACTCCAGGCTGTAAATCTTGTGACAGGAAACAGTCCTGCTGCCTATTTCATTAGAACGGGAGATGATGACAGACTGTTTCTTCTTTAACCAAGCACACTGTCATTGAAGGCCAGACACACCACAGCCTTCTGATGCCCACTGTACTCACGCTTGATTTCCCCTGTCTCTACACACCACAGACGTGCCAAATTATCAGAAGAGGCTGAAAATCAAATGTAGAAAAATACAAAATGAGCTGCATGCCACTACAAATTTCAGTTAAGATGAGCAAGATATTTTTTCTTATAATGGAAATTCTTTTGTATGTTAGGATACCAAGACAGACAGACATACATAGAGTGGGTGCCTATTATCCTAAAATGTAAAGTGTTAAATTAAAGTGTAAACAAAATATTTAAGCATCACTTGTAATAATTTATTTGTGCAACATCTGCTTCATGTTAAAAAAAGGTCCTTCTACTGAACATGACTGCATTTTTTAAGGCCTGTCAAAATACCCTGAATAATATTAGTTCCGTTGAAACTTTACTGTTAGAGACTACCTACTAGGTCAAATTCCTTGAATCAAAACTAATGTAAATTATGATTTCTTACCTAGTTTCTTCCCAGGGTACTCCCTGAAAATCCTTGGGGACAAATCGCACTTTGCATGACAGCTTGGAGCGTACACAAATGCAATGCAAAAGAGCAGCTAAAATGCTTTGAGGAGAATGGTAACTGCTCTATTCCCTGTACACAAGCACAGAGATGCCCCTGATCGATTTATGTCACATTATTTGATCAGGAGGGCTGCTCTGTGGTATCATCATGACTCAAGCTTGTTATCCCCTGATGACAGGACAAATACCTTAACTACAGGTGCAATATAAGTGTTCTTAATTAGGGAAAGGAAGGAGAAGGAAGAACACAGGGATGGAACAATTTTTCACAGGGCAAAGTTTCCACATTAGACCTCCAAAGTCTCTACCTCAGTGTCTCTGCTCACCTGTGACAATATACTGCGAGTCTCCAGAGAAGGCACAGTCCCACATCCAGCCACGAGACGTCTCTCCAGGGTTGTTGCTCTTAATGCTCAGCTCTGTCATCAGTGAGAAGTTTGAAGTCCTCCAGATCTTACATGTCTGGTCTGCAGAGCAGGTAGCCAGCAATCTACATAAAATAAAAACAGATTAAAGATAAAATGAAGAGTGGCAAAAAAAACTACACAGTTCTTTATATTCTTTACAAGAATTTCTTTAAATAGTTTAGGATGCCCTTACGTGGAGTCGGGACTAAATTTACAGCGCAAAGAGTAACGTTTGTGAGCAGGGATTTTGGTTTTGGGAATAAGCTGCGTCACTTCATCACCGATTCCTCCAGCCAAATTCCACACGTAACAGTTGCCCTATGGGGCAAATATATAAAAAAAAGTTTGTAGCATTTAATGCAGACCCACTATGTACGTATATAAAAAAAAACAAAACAGAAAAATCATGACAGAAAGCGTGATATGGATACTGACAGAGCTATTGACAGCAGCCATGTAGCTAGCATCCTGGTCAATGTGCACAGAGTTGACAGACACCTCTGGCTCTGGGATGAGCTGCTCATTATGGTCTGTTTTAAGATCCCAGACATGGATCACACCACTTTGATCTCCAACAAATAATTCAGCCTAAAAAGAAAACACAAACACACACATCAAATAAATTAAATTCCATGACCCAAGAGCCTATATCACTGCCTTCAATTTTCTAAAAACAAACTGACTGTATGGACAAAAGTATTGGGACACACCTCCTAATCACTGAATTCAGATGTTTAATTTGGACCCATAGCCACAGGTGTATAAAATCAAGCATCTAGCCATGCAGTCTGCATTTACAAACATTGGTGAAAGAAAGGGAAAGAAAACTGCAAACATTTAATAACAACAGAAACTCAGCCACGAATAGTAGACAATGTAAAGTCACAGAGCAGGGTCACGGAGTGCTGAGGCGCGTAGTGCATGAAAATTGCCAACACCCTGTTGGCTCAGTAACTGCAGAGTTCCAAATGTCCTCTAGCATTAACCTCAGCACAAAAACTGTGTTCTGGGAGCTTCATGGAATGGGTTTACATGGCCGAGCAGCTGCATGCAAGCCTTACATCACCAAGCACAATGCCAAGTTTCACACAGAGTGGTGTAAAGCATGCTGTCACTGGACTCTGGAGCAGAGGCAATGTGTTCTGTGGAATAATTAATCATAGCACAGAACACATTGCTGCTACTGTGGTATGATTCATCATTCCATTGAACACATTGCTGTGGAATGAGTAATCATACTCCTCTGTCTGTCAGTCTGATGGATGAGTCTGGGTTTGGTGGATGCCAGGAGAATATTATTTGCCTGGCCCTAACCTTAACCTAACAGTAAAGTTTGGTGGAGGAGGGATAATGGTATGGGGCGGTATGTCAGGGGTTGAGCTAGGTCCCTTAGATGCAGTAAAGGGAAATCTTAATGCTTCAGCATGCAAAGGCATTTTGGACAATTCTATTCTTAAAAACTTTGTGGAAACAGTTTGAGGAAGACCCTTTTCTGTTCTAGCATGACCATTTGAACATTTGTGCACCACTGCACAAATCAAGGTCCATTAAGACATGGTTAGGTCAAGTTCTTCAAAACCAAACTTACCAAGCTAGACTTAAATCAACATCTCCTATTCAACCAAGTTATTGCACGCTCAGTGCACCTAAACAACACCTGATAAACAATATCTAAACACCTGTCAAAGAAAGTCAAAGGTTAAGACAAACTAAAATGGAGATTGAGAGTCATGCCTTTTTGTCCAAAAACGTCTGACCTCACAAATGCTCTTCTGGATGAATATCCAAAAATACCCACAGACACACTCCAAAATCTTGGGGAAATCCTTCCCAGGAGACTGGAAGCAGTTATTGCTGCAAAGGGTAGGACCAACTCTATATTAATGCTTATGTATTTAGAAGGAAATGAAAGTTCCTGTAGGTGTAATGGCCAGCTGCCCCAATACTTTTGTCCATATAGAGTATGAAGCACAAATCTTACTTGGTTTGGATGAAGGCACACACAATTAATGGGTGCGTTGACCTGGAAGATCCTCTGACACTGTAAATTTCTTGACCTGAATTTAAAACAAAACAGCATAAAAAAAAGTGCACATTTCAAACAGATTCTTATCTCAAAAGGTGGTGGCTGTTTATCACCTTAGATCCCAGATGCGTGCCATGCAGTCTTCTCCTCCAGTGTACATCCACCTGCCATCTTCATGGAAGCCGACTGATGTGATATTTTTGCTAACGCCATCATAATTGATTACAGGATTTGGATTGTTTGAGTTCAGGTCATACATGCGTATGTGCTGATAACCTTTAAAAAGAGACTGACAGTCATAATCATTGCACAAAGTTCAGTTTTCATGGCTAATCTTTGGATTTTTAACTCACCAGCTGCAGCAATCATACTCCTATCAGGTGTTACTTCTAAGGAATTCACCTGCTGGTGTTGGAGTTAAGTAATCATTTGGATAATGTAATGATCTCAAATTTCTCTTGGGGATCAGTGATGTACATCTATCTACCTATGTACTATCTGTCTCGTGGTTTAAGCAAATGGTCCTTTTCATTAATTCAAGCAAAAGGCACATTAAGTAGGTCAAGTGTCTTTTTATTGTCATTCCTCTACCTAGTTTGTATACATTGGAACGAAATGTCATTTTTAAAGGACCATGGTTCAACACACAATGATAATCGTAAGACAAAAAAAAAGTCCAAATACAATTGTGAGGTGAGTACAGGACAAGGATTACACAGGACACAACAATACATACACAGAACAATAAATATAAATGACAGTGTGAGTGACAGTTGGAAGGATACAGAGTCCTGATGCTGTACTGTCCTGGTGCAGATCCCACTGTGTGCCTGCCAGAACCGCACTGTATGGTCATACCCAGCGGTGGCCAGGATCACTGGGTCACTCCCGACTGTGCCTTGGTTTACATTCATGGTTAACTCTGTAGAACTGACACACCGGTACTCGACCACAGAAAACTAAAAGAAAACAATGCATAAACAACAAACAGTGCGCCTCTGTGTTACACTTAAAACACTGCTTGCTATCTGAAGTAGTTTAATTATCCTCTGCTTAGGGAATGTAAAGTCTTCAACAACTCTTAGTATACACTAAAGGAAAAATAACTACCGCTATCCAACTAGCAACACGATGCACGTCCTCTGTTAAAGGACCAAGAAACAAACGGAAGCATAAACGTTTACCTGTTAGAAGGTGTACGATTAATCCGGGCTGAATAAAGAAATAATGCGAGAATATTAAAAGACACCGTAAATTAAATTTACTTTATTTACAAGAATGGCAAAAAAAAAAAAAAAATAATAATAATCCGATGTCCATCCGAACACATTCCCACTGAAACACGGAACACATTTAATAGTTCCGGCTTAGAGAAAGGGCAATTTCTGTGTAAGCACATGAAAAAATATCTTCAGGTTTATTTGAGAACATTTAACACACAAATAAGTATCAAATACAACCAAAAACAGAATACAAACAAGCAAAGGTCCACGTCAAGACCTAATATTAACCTTGCCTGACAAAGTATTTATCTAATCCTATTTGATATCACATCCTGTGTAGGCTATATTACTACTCGCACTCAGCTGGTCAAGGCAGACATGTTTTGCTTCACTTCCACTGGATCGGCAAGAGTGCAAGAGAGAAGGCTTGTCCTCATTCCAGTTTTGCTTTTTGTTGATGGTACCACCTAGAGAGAGAGAGAGAGAGAGAGAGAGAGAGAGAGAGAGAGAGAGCAATTAAAAGAAATTGTGATTATTAATTTTTTTTAACCTTTATATATGATATATACACAAATATGCAAACAATATGGCCGAAAGTTTGTAGACACCTGACCAATCACATTGTGGTTATAATTACCTCCACTTTTCTGGAAAGGCTTTCAACTACCATGGCTGTGGGGCACGGATCATGGATCATGGTTGTGGGAATTTGCTCATTCAGGTTCAAGAACATTAGTGAGGTCAGGCACCTAGTTGGCATTCCAATAAACCTCAAAGGGCTTTACTGGGGTTGAGGTGTAGGCTACTCAAGTTCTTCCACTCCAGCTTTGGCAAACAATGTCTTCATGGACCTTACGTTGTGCACAGGGGCACCGTCATGCTAGAACAGGTTTGGTTTTGATCTCTTAGTTCCACTAAGGGCAACTGCAAAGCTACAGCATACAAACACATCCTATACAACTGTGTGCTTGAAACTTTGTGGCAGCAGTTTGGGGAAGATATGGGAGTGTTGTCCACAAACTTTACATACATACATACATACATACATAAAACTAGTAGTAGTCTGTCTCTAGTGGTAATAACATTAATTATCTCAATACAATGTCACCCCTGTCAATGGATGGGATATATTAGGCATCATGTGAACAGTCAGTTATCGAAACAGGAAACTTGGGAAAGCATAAGAATTACTCAGCTTTGACAAGGACCAAATTATGATGTCTACACAACTGGGTCAGAGAATCTCCAAAACAGCAGGTCCTGTGGTGTGTTCCTGGTATGCAGTGGTTAGTACCTACCAAAAGTGGTCCAAGAAAGCACAACCGCTCAACCGGCAACAGAATGGTTGCCCAATGATTACTAATATGTATGAACTGCTTTGCTGAAAAGGTTCATGCTGGCTATGGCAGAAAGGTGTCAGAATGCAGTGCATCACAGCTTGCTGAGTATGTGGCTGTGTAGCTGAAGACCTGTTGAGTGCCCAGACTGACCCCTGTCCACTGCCAAAGGACCTTCAATGAACAGTGAGGTGGTCTGGTCTGAAGAGTCATGTTTTCTTTTACTTCACATGGATGGCTGGGGTGCTTGTGCATTGCTTACCTGCGGAAGACATGGCACCAGGATGCACTACGGGAAGAAGACAAACTGGTGGAGGCAGTGTGATGCTCTGAGTAATGTTTTGCAAGAAAACTTTGGGTCCTGCCATTGATGTGTATGTTACTTTGAGACGTACCACAGACTAAGTACACCCCTTCATGGCAACAGTATTCCCAAATGGCCTTGGTCTCATTTAACTGGATAATGTACCCTGACACACCACAAAAATTGTTCAACAACGGCACAGCCATCACAATTTATTCACTGTCACTCAGATCTTTATGCTTGTTTAAATAAAACATTACCCAAAGTTGCTGAGCCCGCAACTGCATGCTTTTATGCACTGCAGTGCTGCCGAATGATTGGCTGATTAGATAATTGCATGAAGTAGGTTTACATGTATTACTAATAAAGTGCTCAGTGAGTGTGTGTGTGTCAGAGAGAGAGAGAGAGTGAGAGAAACGTCAGATAAGAAACACCTGTGTTTTTTTTTTTTTACAGTGCCTAAGTATGAGACATTACAAAAGTTACACTTTTATTTATATTTAATTAGGTGTAGAATTCTCCTAACACAACCATATCGAATGGTAGATCTTTATACCTTTACATAAATTTTGCATCTTTCCAGCAGAAATCTCCACTTCATGGCTGTCCGGTCACACTCTGAGAGACACACAAATTCCTTGGACTGAAAGAGAAGCAAAATTTGTAAACAGAACTCTTCCCAGCAAGAATATATTTCCCAATAAACATAAAACAAACAAACAAAAAAAGTCATTTTAAAAAATATAATTATAATGAACTATACTAATAAGAATATTCTTTACAATCTTTAAGCTGATTCTGATGTCTGTATCAGTTAGATTTAACTCGCATTCTTCTGTAATAACCTCTATCAATTGTGTTTACAGAAACTGAAATTGTAAATGATTTAAGTGTGCTTTAGAATATGTACAAGAATATGCATATATGTGCAACAGCTTTGTACCAGTGCACTCAAGCTGAATTGTACAAAAATATGTATAGCCATTCTAAATATAGCAATATAACATGTTTATTTACTTATTGCCCAGTTTGTCCATCCAGTGTTTTTAATTTGACTTATTAGTGGCACACAAATGAAGCATATGGAGCAGTTTATTTGAATAAAAAGAAGATTTAGTTGTTTGTGCTCACAGTGCATCCCAGTGTTGTCTCAGCGACTGTGCCTGACAGGTTACAGCCCTGCAGAGTTCCTGTGTGATCACTGATATCTACCAGCAGATCAAACGCTGCGGTGATTTCACCTGCTTGTCCTTGTTTTGGACAGGCTGTGTTAGTGCAGACCTCGGTCTCCTCACGGACACGAAATTTGCATCTGTCACTATAAAATTATGCATTAGTTCAACCATATGGAGAAGTCTCATGTAATTAAACTGAGTGCACCTCAAAGCATTTCTGACTTACCACCTGCTACGAATGACTTTAGTAATGCAGGAATCTAGTCCTAAAGTGGTGACGAATCCATATATCACAGCATAAAAGGCATCAGAGCTCTTTTGGGCTCTGGCTTTCACTTGACTCACTGTCAGTACATCACTAATGCAGTCCACTGAGATAAATAAGAAATACAAATTCAGTACTGACCTGACATGATTCTATAAACCTTTACATATGCACATACAGGTAATAACAACATATCTTTTAGGCTTACATGGAACATTAACATTCACTTCTGTCTCTGGCTCATTGAGCTGTTCACTTTCTGATAACTCCTTGGCATAACTGAAGAGCTGGTTGGCTTCTAACGTATCTATATTAACAGAACATGGAATATTTCGACAAAGTTTTACCTTGTTTTCACTAAAATGCACACGATAATAATACACAATAAGAATGATATTTTATCGAGAAAAGTTTAACATGTACCAACAGACATTACAACTTACCAGGGTTAATAGTAATGATTGTTTTTGAGGTAGCTGTTGCCACCATACAGTTACGAAAAGTATCAAAGCTGATGCGAGCATCCACTATGAACAGCACTACAAGTAAAAAAAAATTTATATCCATGAATCTATTTAAAATTAAATTAATATTACAATCATTTTATATGTTGCCATTTTGTTTATTACTATACCTGTTTCTCGTGGTGGCAGCGTCTGCACAAACTGAGTTATTTCTCGATCCCAGCTATAAATAGTAATATTTTTATCAACAAATATTATAACAATGAGATATTTTCAATTTGGGAATATAAAAACATACCATATGAAAGGGAAGGATGTCAACGTTTCATCAAACAGTTTAATCTCTAGTTTCTGCCCTTTTCGCCCATCTGAAGTAGTGAAGTACTTTGGCTCACCAATCTTTGGGCACAAATTACATATCATTCCAAAAAAAATAAATAAACCCTTCAAACTTATTTTGCCAAAACTATTTTTTTTAATGTGTCAATGTAAGGACAATGACTCATAGTTTCCTACCGATCGCACCGCAGCTAGAATATTAATAAAGTTCCCATCTAGGCTTTGTCCATTTGCAGTAATGTCTCCCAGTGAGTAGAAATCCCCAGAGTCCTTCACTGGTATGTGGAACAGAGAAAGCAGTCTGCTCTCTGTCTCTAAATCTGTACACATTCTTATGACAGAGTGAGCTTCTGTCACCAACAATCTGTAAAAACTGAGGATGTTTTTATACATCCCCCCAAAAAAGAAAAGAAAAGAAATAGTAAGAATCAGTTGTTTCAGAATGCAACTAGATATCTTCCAAAAGACGTTTTCATTTACCTCGGAGTTGAAGGACAGAATCTGTCCTCTTTCTCTGGGTCTTTAGTGGCAACGAGAGGATTTTCAATGACAACTGATACAGAAATGAAACAGTTAGGTGTATATTTGGCACAGTGGTCGAAATATGCAGGACTGAGAAGTTAGAAATGTGTTTTAGTTTAATTCGTACCACAGTCTCCTATTTTGATATGGCTGCAGAGCCCGTGAATGTATTCTTCAGTGCCCCATGAAGATACATTAATGAAATGATCTGGTGAGTCTTTAACTGTGAAGCTGAAAGTGAATCGTTCTGAACCAACATCTAGAATTTAATAAAGTTACACTGTTATTATTATTATTTATTCATGTATTATTTATTATTCATTTATTTATTATTAAGGAATAAAGAAGTAAAGTATGTAATAGCCAACTTTTCCTGTCAGGGAATCCTCTCGCATCAGTCTTTCCAATGATAATCCCGACCACTTTCTGAAAAGAAAAAAAAAAATTTTTTTTTATATGTATATGTA
>JAOVYU010000067.1:16628949-16642134 GCA_025674565.1 Synodontis membranacea
CTTACTGCTATTGATTTAAAGTCTTACTGCTATTGATTTAAAGCGCATTAAATCATATGCACCATAACTGATACTTGATTTTTAATATTTGGTGTCTTTTTGTTCAAAAAATTCTTCACACTTTAACAGGAGTTGATCGCTTCCACGTTTATGGTGATTATGATCACAAACGCACCAGCGCGATCTTCAGTTTAATCTTATTTATTAATTATGATAGAAAGATAACAGGACAACATTGAGATACTCAGAGACACACCACGTTTAGCCCTGCAATTATGGATTTAAGAAATGAGCAACATTAAAAATTTTTTTTTTTTTGGAAAGATATCAAAATTTTGTGTAAAAAGAAATCAGTATCAAAAAACTACTCCTTGAAATAAAATTAAGTTCTTGCTACTTTACATTTTCTCCTAAAAAAACAATCATAGGGTTTATTCAAACCATATTTATTCAAAGGTGGTGTTGACCAACAGTGGACAGAGGAATAGATATCTAACACCTCTTGATACCTCAGATATCAGTCAATGCTTTGTGTTGCACTGTTGCATTTTTATGACCCGTGTGACATTTGACATAATGACATTTTCTACTCTTTCTACTTTTTTTTGTGTCATTTTGCTTATTGATATATATATATATGTGTGTGTGTGTGTGTGTGTGTAATGCAAATGATTCCTGGCTCGCGTACGTTAATGTTCGCAAAGGACTGTTCAAAGAGCAAAAATGCATGCCAAAGGAATTCTGATGTGGCAAGTGTGTGTTTGGTTTACATGTTATTTCATCTTTTGTAGGTTGATGTAAAGTTTCAAGACAGTTTCTGTGATTTCTCTGTTCTGTGCTACCCCTACCCCCCAGAACTGTTTTAAGAATGCATTACATAACCTTTTCCTTACAGCACTAGAAAACACAATGGCACTGTCATGCCCCAAATAACCTGAATTGGAGGATGAAAATAGGCTCTAGTTTGCTTTCTTTAGGGTGGAATATATTGCGCACTTTATGGGACATGCACCCATACCATGCAGAAGGACAGACCTTAAATGCAACCACTCAGGATTTATTAAATTATGTATTAAGCATTTATACAGCTATTTATTTAGGCAATGTGCTAGCACAGTACTTCATTTTTTCATATATTAATTGGGTATACTGACTCTCACTAATCTGACAATCTAATATACTCCTATGTTGTATAATCATATATGGAAGGGAATAACCTAGTGCCAAGCAATCTTTTTCAGTGCTTTATATTAAAAGGGAAAAAAATGCTGGTGTATAATAAATGGAAGCAATGTTATGAAATGATAATGCCATATCTGTAAGGCAAAGTAGCTGACGGTCTGTTTTGTCTTTTCTGCTGACGTGAAGGTGCTTTGTGTGTGCCACATAGAGATAAGAAGCATGGCAGGAAATGAAATAGGCCACAAGACATCCACTGAGATTGAAGACCCAACTCTGCAGACTGAGCAGCATGAGTCTGGGAGAAGTGGCATCGTCATCCAGCTAACAGGCACGAAGGGTGATTGGGACAGTCTTGATGACAGTGATCTTATAGTCACACTTGACAGGAATAAACAGAAATTCCTCCCATCCTCCCCATCCTCCAGTGACATGCAGACACATAAAGACAAGCAGTGGGCTCTCCATTCTCCCGTGTTCCATGTTCCCCTGTCCCCATCTTCGCCAGGCTCCCTCGGGGACTGCTCATCCTCCAGTCGGGGCTTCCTCTCCCCCTCCCACCAGCCTCTGGCTAGCTTGGTGAAGTCACTCTCCACAGAGTTAGAGCTGAAAGACACCTCATCACTCAAACCCAGGCCTTTCATCAGCTTGGTAAAGTCCATCTCCACTGAGCTTTCTCGCAGCAGTCCTGAGGTGTCCCAATCCAAGTCAGACTCTAAGCTCAGCCTGCACCTGTGGACCCAGCTCACGCAGTCTAAAGGCCATAATGGAGACTCTCGCACTGCGCCTCCTTCTCCTGTTAATCTCTCCCCAACTGAGGCCAAAACAGGCTTTTTTAAAGTGGAGCTAGAAGACACTCGTCGGAAGCTTACCGAGGCCATGCAGGAGCCTCTCAGTGTGTTCAGTAAGATCATGTGTGAGGACAGCATGGGCAGGATTAAGCACCAAAAAAGCACCGGTTCCATTGATTCTTTCTATTCTAAAGGGCTTGGGAGGTCAAGTGGTGAAATTTCAGTGGCCGAGACTTCTAAGGGAAGCTGTAAGAAAGTAAAATGTGAGGGACTGATTATGTCTGATCAGCCTGTGAGACCCTATAGGAAAAGTATTTGCTGCAGATCCTGCCATTTCCACAGCCACCTCAGCAAATTGGAGGGTGAAGAGCCCATTGAGATCTGCACAAATGTAGATGCCATGCATGATATAAACTTAACAAATAAAAGTGATCTGGCAGCCGAGAACACCCCAGAGCATTCCTGTTCCCCAGTTCCAGGGATGGGTCTCGGCTGTGTTGCTGTTTTATGGTACTGTTATTTCATCTTGCCTTTGTCTTCTTATTGGTCTGGAATGTTTATTGGCTTGGCATTTGGCTTCATGCTGGGGCTCCTCCTTATCCGATTAGGATTGACCAGACATCCCTATTCTGGTTCTTCAGATAGGTTTAATCAGAGCACACATGACTGGATTCAGGATGAGAGCAAAAAGGACGCCCTTAAGGTAATTTGATTTAAAAAAAAAACATGTTCCTTTTAATTTGATACTACTGTCGTAACACAAAGTGTATAAACTCTAAGAGCTAAAACTAAATAATTCCTCAAGGTTTCCATGGATTCCTAATAGTGTGTATATTAGGTGTGGCTATTAATATTACTTTCCCCTTCAACATTTTACCCTTCTGAAACCACACAACACTGCATTCTGGTCTTCCACTGATCAAAGCAGTGCAGCAGGTCTACTTTTGTTAGTTGTCTCTGAAGCTCTGTCGTTTTCTTCTTCACTTTTGGAACAGACTCGGAACAAGTTCTGTTGTAGTGTGCAGACCTGATATTATGGGGAAAAAAAAAACGTTGCATGGTGCTAGGTCAGGCAAATAGGGAGGATGGTCACATACTGCATATATGCATGTCTGGGCCTAAAACTGCTTCACTGAGAGCACTCTGTGTGCTGGTGCAGAAAGAGGAAATTTTCCCACAGCTTTTTCTTCTGACTAGTTCTTGCAATGTTTCTAGAACGTTTTTGCAATAATGTTGGTTAACTGTTACTCCATCAGGAACTCAGTTCTCCCTAATTACATCCTTAATGTCAAAGAAAACAATTAACATGGCCTTGAACGTGGACTTGCTTTGCCAAGCTCTTTTCGTCCAGTGACCCACATGTCTTCCAGTGCATTGACTGCCGTTTTGCTTAAGGCTCATACCGATCTGAAATGCTCAGTCTCCTTCTTTTATAGCTGCAATGTGTATAGCTTTCTTGGAACCAATCTTCTGAATAGGAAGTCTAATGTTGCAGGGTGTCTAATGGGACAAACCGATTGACACTTTAGGGTGCTAGATTTAACCCTTCTTTCTAATAGTTTGCAGACCTGCTGCATAAATTTCATTCTTGATCATCACTCTACCACAAGAGCATAATCTCTGGTATCTGAGAGGATCTGCAGTCCAGGTGACAGATTGTCAAATTGCTTTTAAACCTAAGGCTTTATTTTTACTAATTCCAGTGCTTTGGTCCATGGAGCTTTGTTAATTTAAATCACAGCGTGCTGCCTTTCAGAGTATAATTAGTGTCTCACTGCCTTTCTGAGCTCTTGCTGAAGTTTTTATTAATCTGCCTTGGGATTCAGCCTGTTCACCAGCGGTTGATGCAGAACAGCAGCCACCCACCGCCTGTCAGATCCAGGCGCTGCTCTTAAAGAGAAGTGACAGCTCTTCAACATGTCTGTCTTTACTGTATGGGTTGTTTTTAAATCATGCTGTCAGCAAACCTGGTTTAACTATTATAAATTGATGAACACATTGAAATATCTGAAACACTATAGGGAATGCTACTGACACTGAGGATTATTTTTTTTATAATTTTTTTTTAATATATTTTATGAGATAAAAGAGGGAAGAAAACTGATTTTGCATTTCAGGGCTGGATTAATGAGATGTACACATATGATCCAGAAACATACCACCCATCTCTTATGCACTCTGTGTATGCGACGCTGGAAGGGCCATGGATACAGCTGGACTATCCCCGCACCAACATCCCCCGTTGGGCCAGCTTCAATGAGCCGTTTTATGATCAAAGCTTCACCCACTCTCGTAGGTTTCACTTGGATGGCAGCAAGGTTTGTGTTCTAAATCTTATGTCTTTTTTCCTTGACTTTTTTTTAACTCAACACTATTACAGCATTTTTCTTTTTGTGTCTCTTGTTTGCTTATTTATTTATTTATTTGTTTGTTTGTTTGTTCAGGTTTATTTAACAGGGACAATACACATTAATAAACATCAAATTAATTGTGACAGAATAACCAAAAAGGCTATTTTACATCTGCTGTCCCTGGACTGATGTTAAGAGGTCACCCTAAAAAAGATCAAAAAGAGACACAAGCATACAGTATAAAAATATCAGTATATTATAATATAGAGTAGGTAATACTGTTCAAGTTAGAAGAAAGTACATATGGCTTAAAAGCAAAGCTTAGCACGTGTACAAAAATTGCTGTTAATATAGTTAGAATTGAGAGTGATTGATTTTGTTTCATTACTATGAATCATTCACGCACCTATGATCGATTGCATATCTGACCTTGTTGACTGAACAATACACAAGAGCATGAAATATAATTTTGGCAATAGGTGTTCCTGTTGCCCAAAACTCTGGCACGAAAGAGAGTGTGGAATAGGAAGTATCCCATATGCATTACTGATGCAAGAGCAGAGGACCTAACAGAGGACAAAGAGGATCAACAGGACCCCCATATCAATGAGAAATCAGATCCTAAAACCAATCACAGCACCACACTCTACCTCTTTGCTAGAACAGGAAGGGAGAAAGAGGAGTGGTTCCATCACCTTTGTGCAGCATCCGTGTACAGAAATCAGGGCCGGCACGAATCTGGTACGAGGTCAAGTGTAATAGTGTCAAAATCCTGGCTTAGCATTCACTTATTCATCTTATTGTTCTAGTATTCATATTATTGTTCTGTCATGAATTATTCAGTAACTTTAGTGAAACCAAGAGGAAAAGCATTGTATATCTAAAATGGATTAAATGGGCATTGCATGTGATAAAACCAAATAGAATTCCTATGTTAAATATACAGGCATGCAGTGTCGATATCAGAATGATTAGATATTTGGTTTAAACACCTATATGACTTTGCTGGTACAATCCTGTTAATCATCCTAGTTTTTTTTCCCCACCTCACATACCGTAGATTTGTCTGTATTGCAAGAGGAAAAATCCCCTAGTTCAGGGCAGGTCGCTGGCAGCATTGAGAATATCTCATCTATGTCTGCAAGTGACTACACCACCTACATGATGGATCTCATCTCTTCAGGCCAGGGCAGACCTTCACCCTGCCTCTGCCATAACTGCAAACAAGGCAGTACTATTGATAAAGATCAGGTCTGCAACAATACATCATACTTTTTTTCCTCTTCAAGTTGACATACTGCATTTAAATACAGCTAAGAAACGTTTATGCATATGCAGTTAAGAAATGCTAATACTGTATGCAGCATTGATTCTATGGTAATTTTGTCATGTTTTTCTTTTAATTAGTGCAGCAAGTGCTCTCAAGGGGCCAATGAATGAATGAGATTTCATGAACTGTAATCATTATTTTTTTTTCTTGTTTTGTATATTTATAGCCTGTCTGGATTAATGCCCTGATTGGTCGTATCTTCTGGGATTTCCTCTGTGAGAAGTACTGGTCTGATCAAGTTGCCCACAAGATTCAGTGCAAGCTGAGCAAAATAAGAGTAAGCCACAATAAACCACCAAAAAAACAGTAGCTCCACATCAAAAGTTTTTATGAAGTGTAACAAGCAGTGAATTGGTGTTCAAATAACTCAGTGGTTTTTCTCTGTTATGTACCACTTTCTGCTATAGTTGCCTTACTTTATGGATGAACTGACTGTAACTGAGCTTTCCATGGGTTCCTGCATGCCCCAGATCACAGGCATGTTCCAGCCAGAAGTTGATGCCAAAGGTGTGTGAACAAGCCTCAACAGATATTCTTACAAAAACAGATTAGATGTTTTCTCTATAGAGGCAGGAATGTTAAGTGCTCCAGATATCTGTACTTGGATCTGCAGAAAAGCAGATGTGGCTTAAACCTTATTTTAAGAAAGGCCAGCACTGTGAGCATGGTCTGTGAATTCTGGTTCATCCTCTGGAGACGTGCATATGATGTTTTTTTTTTTTTTTTTTTAAATACCAGTTGCACAGTTCTTTTTATTTGTATTTGCCTGTGATATATTTTTAATAAATATAGTTGGTTCTGGTAGATGCTTTAGCCTAATCTAGACCAATGTGACCCTGTTCACCCTGCTATTTACTATGAATGAATGAATGAATGAATGGATGAATGGATGGATGGATGAATGGTGTACAATCATGTTAATGAACATGGTCTTTGTCCTGCAACCCCCTAATCAATTAAAAAAATACATATGGTGGTCAGGTGTCCATAAACATTTGACCATGTAATTTATTTGTGCATATGAATGTTTAATGAAAATCTCTTTAGCGGTTGAAGATGCATAGAATGCATATGCAAGGAGAACGTCTATGTGTGCATGTTTGTCTTTTTGAATTGCTTCTCCCTGGCTGATGATCTGCAGTTGTTATGCAATACTGTGCGTCACAGTCCTGCTGTTCTAATCACACTTCATCCCACTCACAGATTTATCGCACTCATTATCATGTGATTGGGCCTCATAATCTGCTGTAATAGTTTGTCATTTGTAGCCTATGTGATCGCAATCTTCTAATCCTCTTCACTAAGGCCCCATTTACCCATGGATGTTTAATTTTTCCTCATTGAATTTACCGTTTTTGGAGGAATATAATAAAAGCTTGTTCTGCTATTGCTTCACTTACACAAACAATTAATATAAGCCCTTAAAATACAAGTTCATAATGTAGTTGCGGGATTGAGGAACGTAAGTGTTTAAGGGCTATTAAAGTATGAGAGAAGGAAATGTGTATACTATAACTGCCATTGCAGGTGAGCGTTGTATTATGTGTTTCTCTGTATTAGGTCTGTGGCTCCATTTAAACATTGAGTACACAGGAGTCCTGCAGATGACATTAGAGACAAAGATCAACCTATCAAAACTGGGCAAGGAAGAAGCACCGGAAGCAGTCAAAGAGATGCAGACCTACATAAGGTTAGTTTGTGCTCTTTCAGAGATGCAGTTTGCAGTATTATGTAGACTTATAATGTTTATATAACTTTAAATATTCCTTACAGAATTTACGATTTGCAATGTGGCAATACGACTCCATGCAAAAGGTTCTATATTTATATATTTATAGTTTACTTTTTATTGTTTTTCTGGCCCAAATGATTAATAGCTTTCCGAACAGTGTTCTTTCCATAGGGAAATGAAGGCTAGTTTTTTTTCATTGTTATTGCACTTTGCAAAGCAGAAAGCAGCGAGTTCTGAAAATGAAGACCTGCTCCTTTAACACTCTACATATCATCACATAACAACAGAAAAATTTGCATTGCTATGTCCTGGCTGTGATGGCTTTTCTTAGAAGTACCAGGTCCAAACTTGCTGTATTGGCTGACAGTGATGAGGAATCCTCAAGTGCAGGATCATCTGATGAAGAGGAGTCTCCATCCACAGAGCCGCAGGAATCTCAGGGAGAGAAGGGCACTATTCCTGGTTCTGAGAGGTGACTGAAATGCCCGATAATTCCAGTTAGCTTTTTTTTTTTTTTTTTTTTTTTTTT
Organism: Synodontis membranacea; assembly: GCA_025674565.1. Classification (NCBI taxonomy): domain Eukaryota; kingdom Metazoa; phylum Chordata; class Actinopteri; order Siluriformes; family Mochokidae; genus Synodontis; species Synodontis membranacea. The sequence continues at coordinate 16,636,862 of JAOVYU010000067.1, forward strand.
TACATGGTGATGCATGGATTATCTCTTTTAAACTGCTTTCAAATCTAGATTTAGTCTAGATCACAGCTGTGTTTAATCTTCTGTGCTTCATGAACACTGCCAAATTAAAGGATTCAATGCTTAACTCAGTCCAGATGTCAGACATCTCTAACTTCTCCTCTTTATAGCAGTTTGACTGGGGGCAGAACGGGCCGGAGGATTTTGAGGCTTGTCGACAAAATCGCTAAATCCAAATACTTCCAGAAGGCTACAGAAAATGACTACATCAAAAAGAAGATCGAGGAGATGTCAAACACACCTCTGCTGCTCACGGTTGAGGTTAAAGAACTTTCTGGAGAACTTGCTGTCAACATTCCACCTCCTCCTACGGATAGAATATGGTATAGTCCACAAACATAATTTTTTTTTGATGGTAATATTCTAATAAATTTGAAAATAGGTCATAACTAGTTAATAGAGTTACATCAAACCTGATTATCCCCTAGATTATTAATAATAATTATTAATAATAATTAAATTTTTTACACTGCATGCTTGAATAAATGGTTAATAAAAGATTTGGGGGGTGTTATTCATTCAGGTACAGTTTCTGTATGCCTCCAAAGCTTGACCTGCGAGTTCGGCCCAAACTGGGAGAAAGGGAAGTAACCTTCTGTCATGTCACTGAATGGATTGAGAAAAAACTTCAAGATGAATTTCAGGTTAAACATTTGCTCTATTTTGTGTCAGTTCTTTTTTTTCGTACTGCACTTTTGTTTATTCGGTGTAAATATGACTATATGTGCCTATGTCATTTTTTTAACCAGTTCTTTATTGTAAAGATTTATTGCGTTTCAGAAAGTGTTTGTGTTGCCGAACATGGATGACATAAACCTCCCCTTAATGCGCTCAGCCTTGGAGAGCCGACCAGCACCTGAGCCTTCTCCGACACAGCCTTCTGCTCCGGGCTCCTGTGAGACCTGCATCCTGAACCATTCTTTCCCTTTAAAGTAGTGCCTCTCTGTGGCCATTTATGAAACATATGCCGTCACCACTGTGCATTCGGTAGGTTTATTCAGTTATAAAAAAATAAAATAAAACAAACAGTAGTGCAATTCAATTATGTTTACATTATTTGTTTCAATTATTTTAAGCTCACTGCAAGCAGAACATGGGTTCACTGCTTTGTGCTCCCTACTGTACATGCACCTACTACATACTGTGAAGTTTTTGTTTTTAGTAGATGTTATCTCTCCATACGAGCATCGAAGAGTGCACTATGAAATAAATTGATTTTAAAAGTACCCTACTTGGTTGTATGCAGTGAGATTAATTCTATAAATTCTGTACATTATTATGGACTTTGTGGTTTGGTTTGCTATTTACTGTAGCAGACTTCAAACATGGAATTAAATTACCACCAAAGTTTTCTTAATAATTGGTCACAATATAGTTAGTTTCTGTTGTCGTAACAGGTTTCAACACATAATAGTAGTCGTAGCATTGCTTAGTATATGCAACCCAGCTGTTCCAGTTCACTCAATTAGTGATAAAACCACATGACAAACACTTGATGCATAATGTAAATTTCGGGTTTGAGATTCCATCAGAAATTATACATTAACAAACATATACAAACATATACGAGGCATGTTTCTTAGGAGCTGCTGCTGCTGGAGCTGGTGCGTGTGATGGAGGTGTGGCCGACTCTGGAGCTTCTCCCTGTGCTGGTTCCCTCACAAGGGCTCTCCTCCTCCTCCTCCTCCTCCAGGTTTTCGCTGATCTCCAGACTTTCGCAGATCAGGCTGATCTGCCGGGTCATATGGGCCATGCGGCTTTGCATGCGCTGCATCTTCCTGCGCAGTGCAGAGGCGATGGTTCTTTGCATCTGTCGCTGGGCCTCATAGCGCTCCTGCAGCTCTCTATAGCAGTTGTGCTCGGCTTGAGTAGTGCGGCTCAGCAGCGTGCCACAACCCATCGGGCACAGCTGCCTCCAGTGGCTACAGACCTGAGCATGTTCCTGGGCATCCTTCCTCAGTACCCTAGCTCCACAGCCCTGTTGTGGGCACAACAGCCACTCGAACGGGCAGGTAGAGCTGTGGAGATACTCTTCTGAGAGAGGGAAGGTGGCTGTGCAACCCTGCTGCACATTTCGGCACTGAGAATAATAACAGGATATTATTTTGCCTGAGATTCTGGGTTGATACGTAAAAATGATCATCATTTTAAGCAATTGTTTAACATTATGCCAGTCTTCCCTAAGCATTCATACCAAGGATTTTCTTACCTTGATTGGTAAACGGCCAATGGATTTACTGAGCTTGAACATAACAAGCATGAGGCGCTGGCTGACAGGTTTCCTGCAGCACGGACATGTTTCCTGTCTGGATCAGTTTAATATACGCTGGTTAGCCTACCAGAATCATGTCTAAAATAAATCCTATTTGTAGTTTTCTTACCTTCTCATCCACTGCAAAATGCACTTCTTGCAAAAGACATGGTTACATGCCACACGCACAGGGCAGCGTAGAACTCCTTTGCATATGATGCAGATAAGGTCATGGTCAGGGGGGTCCACAAAAAGGTCCACTTCATAGCCACCAGTCTGACATGAAACATGATAACCAACGAAACACCATTTCTTTACGAAGTGTGACTTGAAATCATGGAAAGTGTTTAATTTCAGTGGTACTCATTTTAGAAAAAAAAATTATTTCTGCCATTAATTCCAACTCGTAGGAATATTTAAGTTATTTTTTTTACTTTAGTTTTACTTTAACAATCAATATTGTCTCAGAGCAGCATCTCTGAAAGATATAAATTCTGGATATACATTTTAAGTTTATAGATTTATCCCTAATGAGCAAGTCAAATGCAATATTAACCACTATTAACACTAATTTTACTTCCAACAAAGCCTTGAATTATATTTAGATCCAAAAACAAAATAACTGCAATCAAATCTATTTTTTTTATCAGTCAGTGAACATCAGAACTCACCATATTTCACAGTGTTAGAATGTCACAGCTTTTAGTGAAATAATGCATCCTGAAGAGCTCTGTGTTCCATGAAGTCCACACAGATGCTGCCATCCACCTACAGTATACACCGCTTAGCCTTTTCCAACCAACACCATTCCACACCTGATGATTCAGAGATCTATAACCTGTTTCCATTTTTCTTTTCTTTTGCATTCTAGCACAGGGTGTTGTAAATGCCAGGCACTGACCACACTTGTCTAGAAGGTGTTAGACACCCAACCATAGAGGGTAAAATAGAGGCCTATTTTAGTACCATCCAGGTTTTACTTAGTGGACAAAGGCAGTGCTGTGGAAACCATTGAATGGCTTGTGTGCTCTACAGACTACAAACTCTATTCTCTTGGCACTGTTGTCTGTGAATGGCCAGTGGAACACAGTGGTGTTTTCTGCAGGTTGACTCATGTGGATATGTAACGGTAATTACTCGTTCATCTTCTGGTTATTAAATACAAAATTACCCAAAGATGTTAGATAACTTCAACACAGTATCTGCATATCGTTCCTTATCAAAGCAACAATTTGCACACTGCCCACTCAATGTTTAATTTAATTGAAATTTTTTTTTTTTTTTTTTTAGTGAAATGGACAATTTTTTTTTCTGTTTTACTGAATAATATTTATATTGGAGTTTAGCAATCAGTCAGCAGGGTTTTTAGGCGAGTTAATATTTAACTATTAGCATCAGCTTTCACCTTTTCAAGAAAGAAAGGTGATGGTGTTTGAGGCAGGCAGGAGTGTTTACAGCGGTGTTAACATCTTAGCCTGAAGATCTCTCCTGATCGACCTTAGTTAAAAAGTTCTCACTGCAGATGGCGTTGTAACATTCTTTACCATTCTGATTTGTTGTTGGTTCTAGTCATACTATACCTCCAGTGAAACTTTATGAACCAGAAGACAACACAGGCTGTATTTTGTATGATCAGACCTGTTGATCTGGACCAAGTTTTAATGAATTATTGCAAATTAATTCAATCCATTCTAAAAAGTAAAAACAGATCAACAAGTTTTCATCTATATTGGAAATGGCAAATTCGTAGGTGTTCATTCAAAGTTTGAAAGTCTCAGGGTTCACACGGTTATTATATGGTTCCCTATTATGAAAGGAGGAAGAACGCATAATCTTACACACGACTGTTTGGGCACAAAGAAATGGCTTATCTTTTATTTGTTTGACTTGCTTTATATTGTATATTCTGGTTCTGCCCTGTTTTACAATGATATCAAGGTGTGACCTTTCCAGTTGGCTCTGGTTTTGTTTCAGATATAACATACTTACATCCACATTTATGCCATTTAGGAGACACCCTTATCCAGAGCGACATACAGTAAAGAAGTGCTTGCAGTAGTCCCAGTTTTGAACTGACAAGGGACCGAACAAGCACTTCTGTGGCCTCTGTGGGTTGAAATGGATGACGCTGTAAAAGAGAAATCGGTACCCAGATAGCACACATACTTAAAATGACATTGATTCAATATCGGATCAACGCATTCAACCACATTTCAACATTGAAACAATGCCATGCTGTTTTCTGGGTATGAGCTCGTAATTTTAGCAGTGCAAGAGGAGAAGGACAGTTGATTGTAAATAGTCATGCACAGGGGCAGATGGTGAGATCTGAGAGTTGACCAGGCTGATGCGGGAATGCATCTTCTGAGACGAACAGCAGTTCAGTTTTGCTGGGATTTTGCTGGGATATGTTATTGCTTCTTGTTTGATTAGTAACACGACATTGTGCAATTTTTTTTTTAAAAAGCACATGCCTTAGACTAGGAACAGCTCCGCATTCAAAATGATCATAGTTTTAGATAGAGTTTCTGCAGGATGTTATTTAAGGGACTGTCAATTTAGATGATATGCAAATTGGTAGTTAGGTCACATATTTAGCAGTATTTCATAGCAGTAAGGCTTGTTAGTGAAGCAAACTACTTGTCTAAATCGTACCTATATAAAATAATGCACATACAAGGTTTTGCTTTTTGAACCGTATGGTCTTAATAAGTAGACAACCAATATCGTATGCTCTTGAAGACAATAACTTCAAACACATTTTTTACATGGTACAGATCAAAACATACAAGCAGTAACAGAGATGCATATCATAATTAGTGGAAATTCCCAATCATGTTTCAATCACAGCTGTACCATATACTGTCTGTGACTGAGAATTCCTAGTTATATACACTACCGATCAAAAGTTTTAGAACACCCCCCAATTTTTTAGTACAACTTTGCTACAGATTTTTATTTTATG
>JAOVYU010000067.1:16677028-16688628 GCA_025674565.1 Synodontis membranacea
ATCACATTTTATGACCTATCTGTGCAGAAATCTGTATAATTCCAAAGGGTTCACATACTTTTTCTTGCAACTGTATAATATGATGTTGAGTGGCATCCAATATTTATTTTCTAACTTTTTATGTCTTATATTGACTTTGGTCTGTTTTCGATTTGGTGTGTGGTCTCCTACGTTGCCCACAATGCCGTTCATCTGCCTGCTGCTGCATATTATGGCAGGATTAAGACCCCTTTGCTTAATCTCTACATTAAGAGGCCTCTCATGTTTTTATCTATACACAATACCTCAAACAGATAAGGTACTAACACTTCCACGCTAATACCGCTGTCCTTGGTCAGAGAAATTGTGCTTACCATCCTGCATTTTCCCCAACGGCCCACTATTAATAAGTGTTATAGGAAACGGATCTGTCTGTCTTGCTAACTAGACAGGCCGAGCACCATCCCTACAGTAACTCAGTGCTGTATAGATGCAATGCTTTCTGGAGCTTTTATGTTTAACATTTGGTTTCTCCACTACTTTTATGTACGATTTCTCATTAATAGGATGTGTTCATATTGATCATATCATATTATACTGATTTTTAAAAATGTCTCAAGAATCTCAAGAATGCTTTTGTGTGCCAGTGACTGTTTTACCGCCCCTTTTTTAAAAAATATGGACTCTGTTGTGGTCCATGTTGTTAAAAAGGTGTAAACTAGCGTGATGACTAGCATGACAGACGTTAGCCTTATATTTTCTGACTTTAACCGTAAGGTGGAGAAAAGAAGTGGTGAAGCACATGTAGACATTGAGAAATTCACCAAACATTCAGTTGTTGTTTTTTTGTTGTTGTTTTAATTCTTCATTGTCTTTGCTTCATTAATGTTCACTTTTCATCTTCAAGGCCAAATTTCTAACTAATCTAGCATCAGCATTCACTACCTGATTTGTTATCAGTGTCCAAAACAAAGCCCAGTAATTTGCCCTGCTCATGTGTGTTTGTTGCCCTGCCTTTTGGTGTGTAATTGTTTTACGTCTGCAGGTCCTGAGCGAAGCCACAGACGACAACCTGATTGACCTTGGTCCGGGATCTCCTGCAGTGGTGAGCCCCAGGATCAGTGGTACTCCTCCCTCCAGCCTTCCGGCCTCAGTAGCCCCTGTTCGCTCTGCCTCACCTGCCACACTCTCCTCTCGACTGGCAGGCCTGGGTGAGTCTCTGTCTGCGCCGCTTATCTGTATCTCTCTCCTGCATGCTAGCCTCAGTAATATTAGTAACACTTTGTGAAACATGACAGAGATGTGTGTTTCCAGATGTAGGAGCTGACAGTGTCAGTGGCACTCTGAGTTCTCTAAGTCGCTGTCAGCCGCTGTCAGATGACTTTGACATGTTTGCCCAGACCAGGAGCGGCACCCTGACTGACCAAAGGAAGAAGTAGGACAACTTATAATGATATTTTATTACTGTATATATTCATGTGCTGTATTTTCCAGACACAATCAGATTTTTTTACTTTTTTCAATGTAAAAAAAAAAAAAAACAATCAGGCATAACATTATGACCAAGTGCCTAATATTGTGTTGGTCCCATTTTTGCTGTCAAAACAGCCCTGACCCATCAAGGCATGGACTCCATTAGACCCCTGAAGGTGTGCTGTGGTATCTGGCACCAGCATGTTAGCAGCAGATCCCTAAAGTCCTGTAAGTTGTGAGGTGGGATCTCCATGGATCTGGTTTGTTTGTGCAGCACATCCCACAGATGCTCGATTGGATTGAGGTCTGGGGAATTTGGAGGCCAAGTCAACACCTCAAACTCGTTGTTGTGCTCCTCAAACCATTCCTGAACCATTTCTGCTTTGTGGCAGGGAGCATTATCCTGCTGAAAGAAGCCACAGCTATCAGGAATACAGTTTCCATGAAAGAGTGTACATGGTCTTCAACAATGTTTTAGTAGATGGTACATGTCAAAGTAACGGATGGCATGTGGATGTTACTCCACTGCCTCCACCGGCTTGCCTCCTTCACACAGTGCATCCTGGTGCCATGTGTTCCCCGGGTAAGTGACACACATGCACTCGGCCATCCACGTGATGAAAAAGAAAACATGATTCATCAGACCAGGCCACCTTCTTCCATTGCTCTGTGGTCCAATTCTGATGCTCATGTGCCCATTGTTGGTACTTTTGCCGATAGACAGGGGTCAGCATGGGTACCCTGACTGGTCTGCAGCTATGCAGCCCCATACACAACAAATTGCGATGCACTGTGTATTCTGACACCTTTCTATCAGAACCAGCATTAATTAGCTTATTCAGTTGGATCAGACCACACGGGCCAGCCTTCACTCCCCACGTGTATCAGTGAGACTTCCCATTACCCTGTCACCGGTTCACCACTGTGATAGATACTGATAGATACTGACCACGACCGGGAACACACTACAAGAGTTGCAGATTTGAAGATGCTCTGACCCCGTCGTCTAGCCATTACAATTTGGCCCTTGTCAAACTCGCTCAAATCCTTACTTTTGCCCATTTGTTTTTACTTCTAACACTTCAACTTTGAGGACAAAATATTCACTTGCTGCCTAATATATCCCATCCACTAACAGGTGCCAGAATGAAGAGATAATCAGTGTTATTCACTTCAGTCATTGTTATGCCTGATCGGTGTGTGTGTGTGTGTGTGTGTGTGTGTGTGTGTGTGTTAAGTCTAGCGTGTTTTGATGTGTGTCTAATGGAAGATTTTTTTTTGTAAATGAAGCACGCTGTTGTGCCTTTACATGTGGAACGCATGCAGTGTGGTTTGCATGAACAGTAACAAAATGTTCCACAATGTGTCGAGTCTGATTTCAGGGTAATAAAAGTGGTCTGTTTAAACCCAGCAATTCTGCTGCATGTGATGCACCAAAACCACACACACAACCACACACACACTACCGTTTTAGTGTCAGTACTGTACTGAGATGATCCACCACCCAAACAATATCTCCTCAGACCTCTGGTGCTCCATGTTCATGAATAATGAATAATGTACAAAATCAATGTTGGTCTCTTTCACACCATTTGCAACACTGTGTGTTAATTGTGATGGTGAATTGCTAAATTTAACAAGGTATAAATCAGATGGTATAAAAACATATGGTGTCTTTCACAGTTGTTAATTATTGTTTCTTGCCCAATTTATAGTCCACCATTTGAAGACACACAGGCTGCAAGTGGAGCAGCTCCTACTCTTGAGCTTAGACAACAGAACTCTGGAGGGGTGAGTGCGTGTGTGTGTGTGTGTGTGTGCGCGCGTGCGTGTGTGTGTGCGTGTGCATGTGTGCGTGCGTGGGTGTGTGTGTAATGAGTGCATGTGTAGGCTCATTTTTATTATCTCTTCTCTACTGTATATGGTAACACAGAGATTGGCTTTTCTAAGAGGCCAGTTGTGATTAGCGTTTCCGTTTTATTATGACAGAATTTATTTATTTAAAATTTCTTTTGAGCATTTAATATGTTGCCTTTCATTTTCTCTGTAAAAAAAAAAGGAACTGTAAAAGTCCAAACCTGTTGTCTGTATGGAGCTCTGTTTCACTACATGCTTTTTTCTAAAGTGTGTATCTTGGAGATAATTTCATTGTCTAGACATTGCAGTTGTTTTAATTTTAAGGAATTCAGTTAAATTGTTTTATATATTTTTTTTTGTTTGTTTCTGGCTTTTTTGTTGTTTGTTTGTTTGTTTGGTTCTGTCCCATGGTTTGTCCATGACTTCGGCCCAAAGTTCGCTCTTGCCCAGTCCTCTGTCATGGATGACATTGAGGAATGGCTCTGTACTGATGTGGTGAGATTTATTTGTTTTTTTTTGTTTTTTTTCTGGGTTGTTTGTTTTTTAATTCTATCTTTTTGCTTCTTATGGATGATGCATAACGAGCTTTCCTGAAAAGAAATATGCTCAACCAACAGTATATTTCTTTTGTGTTTGCTTTTAAATTTTTTTTTTTTTTTTTTTTTTTTTTTTTTTTTTTTTTTTTTTTTTTTTTTTTTTTTTTTTTTTTACACATCCAGCTCTGCTGTCTAGCAACTTCTTTTAGGAAGCTTGTGGCCTATTAATCACTTTTCTTAAATGTTCACTATTCTGGATTGTTCTGGGATTTTAAATTATTATTATTTTTTTTTGCAATGAACAAATTCCAGCATCTAACTTGTACACTTCGCTGTCGCTTTTATCTTTGCCTTGATTGTGTCTTAGCTGGCAGTGGTGTGAATTCTAATCAAGATAATTTATATCTTAGTTCTTAGATATTGTTTCACTTTATTTTTTTTTTCTCATTTTTTGATAGAAAGGAGATGAAGGAGAAGAAGGCGTGACAAGTGAAGGTATACAGATCTTATTGTCATGAAATGAACAAATATGTGCACATGCATACTTCTGGTCAACCGATTGGCAAACAGGCATAAATTAGATGAGAAGAAATCAGTAAACATGAAGTAGGCAATTATGAGTCGTTAATCAAGAGCAGCAGATAACAACTTATAGAATTGCCACCCGCATAGTTGAAGTAATACTGCACTATCAGACGCATCACTGTAGGATAGATGAGTATACACTGACTCTACCATTACTTTGTCTTGTTCTCCTTCAGAATTTGATAAGTTTTTGGAGGAGAGGGCTAAAGCTGCAGAAATGGTCCCCACGCTTCCACTGGCACCGAGTGCAGATCCGACCAGTGCGTCTGGCTCAGCTGTAAATGCTGGTAAAAAGCCTGCTCGAGCTGAAGACTCCCTGTTTGCCTTGTAGAAGCAATTCGGGACTATTGGGCATGTGTTCAGCCTCCTGTGTGTGGTAAGTAGGTGGTCCTGCAGACTCCGCGGCCCCCTGTCTTTCCTCTGCTTCCCGCATTACTACACAATCAACACTACGACGGCTGCCTCCCACGCAGTTCGTTTTCGCAGACGGTTTTGTGAACGGATCCTAAAGACTGACATTTTCATGAACTTTAGACATTGATTTTTCTTTCAAAAAAAAAAAAAAACAAAAACATATCACAATTCAATCACATGAATGTAAGAGGTCGTTGATATTTTGTCAATGAAGGGCATGAAAGGAACTAGCAAACTTGGGAGGGGAAAGAAACAGCATTATTTGTTATGCATTCTTAACAAATGTGTTTTTTTTGTTTGTTTGTTTGGTTTTTTTTTTTTAGTTTTAGATTATTTCAATTGTTAGATTTTTCCACAGCAGTGTTGTTCAGCTAGCTACCACTAATGCGTATAAAAAGTCTGCAGTTGGCAGGTGCTGCTAATTCAGGAACAAGTAATCCGATCTTCATTGATTTTAGCTGTGTATATCTCTTGTGATATAATGCGCCTGAAGACCTTAGTAGCACAAAAAAGCTTATGGTTAAGGGAAATTAATCAGTTTCACTCATTTTTTTTTTCTTTCTTCCTGGAAAACATTTCTCTCTAATAACAGTAAATTCAGATTTTTCTATTATATTATCTGTTAAAGGAAAATAAGCAGAGGAAGGATTAGATTAGGTTTTTGTTGTACGTGTGAATTGCAGCACATGAACTCGAGAGGCATGTTTGTTTGATTTCGGTTACATGAGCTACGTCTTTTTTTGGTCTACCTCACAAAGCAGTGAGAAAGGGAAAAGGACACCGAAGTGATGGGTTAAGGATAAGAAAGGTCTCTTAAGTGTAGTGACTGATGAAGTGAGAGTTTTTTATTTGTGTTGCCTCAGGATAATGTGTGTCATTAATTTAGATGTAAAAGCTGTTTGAGAAATCGCAAAGGGACAGAGTGTTAATATGTATATTTAGGATCATTTGCACTGAAGCAGTCTGTTAGGCTGTACAGATGGAGCTTTTGTTCAAATGCAAATCTTAGCTGTTGTTCATCGAAATGCTGCCTGATACACGAGACATATTCCAAGTAAATAGAGTTCAAAGCTGATGGTGACTGCAAGGCAGGTTAAATTGGATTTCCCCCCCCCCCCTCGCACAACTACTGTAGAAGGGATGTCAAGCGCATTGCTGTTACTAGGAAATGAAATGGATCTGCCTTAATGAACAGAAGTCATAAGTAGTTAATGTACCTGTTTGGTAAAAAAAAATTTAAATACTGCAAGTCGAATATGCTGTTTGATACATTTGAGTGTTTTCGTGTGCCGTGACTCACACGTGTGTGCTGTTTTAATGGACCAAACTACATATATTTGATTTTAGGTGTCCAGAAGAATAGCTTGCATCAGGGTTTCTTCCATGGGCCAACGGTCAAACCAGGCCCGCAGATCCGTACGCATTTCGAGTTAGTTTAACATCAGGCAAGCTGCTCCGAGTTGGCACCCAAAAACACGCAAAACCCCAAACTCTAAATAAAAATGGTACATGACATGTAAATCTGTAATGATTGACAGGTTAAAGAGATGTTTTGAACTCTCCAACCATGGAAGCCTCATCATCTTTCCCTGTCTGACACACAGTAAGTCTCTCGTCTTTAGTTTTCTGCTTGAAAGATGTGCTGACGCGGCATTTTTTCTTACTTTTCCATGGTAAAGGGACAATGTGATTAATTCATTAAAATATAAGATGTAAAACAAAATCTGTCAATCTAAACTATCTAGCAAATCTGCCTTACTCGGCTAACATTAGACATGTGTTTATTAATAACATCAATTAACTATTTTTATTACAGCTTCTGCAGAAAGATTTTGGACAAAAACAATCAAAATCAGGCAGAGAGAGAGAGAGAGAGAGAGAGAGAGAGAGAGAGAGAGCAAAAAAAGATTAAAAATGCCATTTGTCTGCCTTCCTTTCAGTTACAGTTCTTATGTCATTTAACGGCTGACCTGAGAGCCACCATTACATTGAAATATCAGTTCATCTGACTATTGCTAGCTAAAACATTTTGATGATAGCTGACAGTTTAAAGCTTTCTTAGCAATTTTTTTTTTTTCTCCAAACGTTCTGAAATCTAGCAAGCAGGAAGCTTACCGAGGTGGTTGTTTCTTGTTTGTATTGGCATCATGCTCATAAATGCCAGTTTCACTGAATGTTAAGCACAGGAATTACAAGTCATAAAATCAAAAAAACACAAAACAACAACGGTAATGTCTTGTATTAATAAGAGAGCTGACTATACATTTACCGTGGCAAAAAAGACAAAAAGCAGTGCTAATATAGTTAACTAGTATGCTATAGCACAGGCACTTTAAAAATGTTATATTTCAATGATTTCACTAATAAGCATTAATATTTCACATTTACCAGGTATGAAGTGTTTCATTTTTTTTTTTTTTTTGTTTTTTTTTTTTTGGTTTATGAAGGACATTAAGACATACCACATCTAAAAAAAAGTTTCTCAAATTAAATCCTGTTTATTCTTAAATTCCTACACATTATCGAAAGGCTGTTGCAACATTGCAGATATGATTTTGTAATAATGAATTACATCCTGAACACCGTACTAAATACTTGCCTGCTGAAAATCTCTGTGTAATATTTGTCTCTTTACTGTGTATTAACCAAGTATTTTGTTGTGTGTAGAGTGGATAGGCCATTTAGAGACATTGTGTTGTTGTAAAAATAAGTCATTTAAACTTCATCTAATTTCTGCTCTCACAAAGGGAGGTCCAGTTGTCCTGGATGCACACATGGTCCTGATGGACACATCCGGAGCTTTATAACATGACTGTCGGACAGAAAAGTCTGGGAGCTTAAATTGAATGTCTGGTAAGCAAAGGGAACAGTGATGTAATGTTAGAAGAGAAAGAGACAGGGCTGACAGATTTGTTCTATATATTTTTTTTTTTTTCTCCGCTCACTTTTTGTTTTGGTCGGTTTTGGTAAGGAGGTCTGTTGCTAGAGACCAGTGATGTCTCTCATTTGTAGAATTTAGTTACATTGAATATGTTTAAAAATGTCAGCCTTGGGGCGATTAATAGAAAATCGGTGGCAGATGTTGAGTACTCAGTATGTGTGAGAACTTCTTGGAAAGAACTAAATGTAAATTTTTGGAGTAATTTTATTATAAAGAGTAATTTTATTTCATTTCATGAGTTATTTTGAAGGAATTGTATGTGTAATTTAGAAGAATGGAAAACATGATTTTCTTTTTCCACTATCAAGCAAATCGCCACCAACCAGCAAAGGCTGATAATGAATTCTTATGTAAAGGACTCCTTTTAAGGTACCTAATCTCATGAATGTTTACTTTCTTGACTCTATGTAATTTCCTCAGTGATGCTAAACCTTGGTCTATGAAGTAATTTTTCTCATGAACATGCATATCAAGACTAATTCAGTTATTCATCAAATATGTTGCAACAATTATGTGCAATTTTTGCATATGGATGTTTTACGAGTAGAATAACACTCGTCAGCTTCTGCACTACATCAGTGTGTCGTTTGCATTTCAGCGTGACTGAGAGTGTAACGTACGCTGTGGTGAACATGTGGAGAATGTAGGAATGGGTGATTTTTATTTTTATTTCATAATGTCATTATTGAAGGTTAAACTGAATGCAGTGATCAACTTCACAATGTTTGACTTTTTTGTTTGTGTGATGATTTTAGAGCTTGTGTTAATAGAAACCTGAGTGTGTTTGTGTTTTGCTTTTTGTAAGCTGTTCAGGGCCTTTTGCACCTCATGTATCCTGACTATCAGTTTAAAGATAAATAGAAATCATTGACAATTCAGTTCACAGAGATTGAAAATATGTCTGAGAGTTGCTTAAATGATCACACACGGTGGTCAGTGAGTCTTGATTTTAATTAATGCGGGAAGGAATTTCTTCAAAATCAGTGCATCCTTATAGCATTATAATGTACATATACAGTATGAGTAGTACTTTTCTTTGTCTGGATATGTATTGATGTGTTATGTGTCTGTGTGAGCATACTCCCATTCCCACTGCAGGAAATTTTCATTTTTATGGAGAGAAAGAAAAACAAGCAAAAAGAATTCGAGTGCGTAGTATGTGAGTGCGTGAGGCACAGCTAAACTGTACACTGCTGTGTACTGATGCGCTGGTCTGTATGCTTATTAGTTGTTATACCTCAAGTTGCACTCTGTGCTCTTTGATTTATGCATGCGCTAACCTCCAATAAAACATACCAAGATGGTGACCTTTCATCAAATCTGCTTTTTTTTTTTTTGTTTGTTTTTTTTTGCTTTTTTGAATGTCTTTACAGTGATGTATCGAATGTGTCATTTTCTTTATAATCATGTCCAGGACATCCATCAGAATCAGCGACGGCACATGCGCTCGAGCAGCTATTACTCTCCAAACACTGTCTAGCTTATTTGCTTAAATGAGAAAAGCCAGTAATTAGGAAGGAATTAAGCTTAATTAAGAATAATGCTCTCATGCCGTAGGCTCTTTTGATGTTAAGAGTTAAGAGAAGTGCCGTGATGAAATCAAAGAGTTCAAGCAGCCAAAAAGCTCATCAAAGGTAATTACATAAGTACTAAATGCTTCCAAGAAATGATGTACTTCCCACAATGAAGCATGATGACGAATACATGTATGCTTTCTGTTTGCCAGTAAACACACAGTGATGGAATTATACTGTGTTTTAATTGTTTTGTATATTTCTTATCCTGTGCTGAAGTCCCAGATGGTATTAATGACTGCTTCTACAGTACAGGTCATAATATATTGCTTGGACACATGGTTTTTCTGTTTATCTTTTAGATGTTTATCTGTCTATCTGATTTTATTCTCCACTGTCCCTCAAGGTCATTTAGGGAAAATGCTGTTCCAGTTTACCCATGAGGCACGTCCTTGAAAGATCAGCTGTTTGTCATGGGTTAATAAAGTTCAAAAAAGTGTAAACATTTACCACAGAAGGATGCGTAGGGTTGATAGCAAAACAGCAACACGGTGAATTTCTCTGATGGTAAGAATCGCATTACTATGTCTGTGGCCTCGAGTTATTGAAATAATCCTCAATAGCACCCAGATGTGTACATTAATCTCCAGTGAGTACTTCATCTTTACTCTTGAGTGAAAAACAGACCGCAAGGAAATTATTATTAATCAGGAACTTAATAAATGGATTGTAATTCTTATACATAAACATGCAATGATGCATTTTTTAGAAACACGTTTCTAATAAGAGTTACAGAGACATTTAAAAAAAAAAAAAAAAAAGAAAGAAAGAAAAGCAATTATAAACTGTGGAGAAAAGTTAGAAACAATTGAGTAAATTGGCTATTTATGTTTGTGATATGGCTGCCGCTGTTGTTGCACACCAATGATTTCCCAATTGCCTCTCTCAGTTCTGTTTACTTTGCCCTAAGCTCCTAATTTCACCAATGTCACACTGGTGCCACGTAATGCAATGACGTTATGCAAAAAAAATAAATAAATAAGTAAATTAAAAATAAAATAAGATGACTGTACTATTATAAAACGACACATTTTTAATTGCATAGACAAAGGCAAAACAACCCATATTTACATTTTTTTTTTTTTTTTTTTTTTAGCAAATATCAATAAATAGTAACTAATTCTGTTCTGAATCATCCCATGGCATTTATACATACAATAATCTTAAGCTAATACAATGAAGAAAGTGTATAGAGAGGCTTATTTCTGTGTGTTTTTTTTTTTTTTTTTTTTTTTTGCTGTTATTTTTTAAGCCCAGGCCTTGGAGCACTTTATGCTAAGTTAATTTACCCAAATATATCCACACCACAGCCCACAACATCAACAGCTCTGTTAATAGAAACCTGCTGATCCATAACAGTTCCACTGCTAGAAAGGGGCTGGGGGGCAGTGCAATATTAACATTAATATCAATGATCGATCAGGGGATTTGCAAGCCGGCATAAGGCATTTAATTATAATTGCATTGGGAGTGGTGGTGTAGTGGCAGCAGGATTTGAATAAGGTCACATCTCCTGCTAACCTTGCAAGTGTAATACTATATTAAATGCCACTCATGGTAAGTGTGTCGAAACCTTCCTGATGTAGTCACACCATAATCTAAAGGTTAAATTGAAAAATGTCCCCTCTCCAGTACAACCGCAATGATTGATACACCTTAGAAGGAAAATAAATGTTAACAGGCTTCCGTTGTAAGCGTGCACTGTTATGAATGATATGTATTCTAATAGAGCGGCGGGATCAAATGGAGAGCGACTCTTGTTTCAGCACAAAGGAAAAGGTCAGTCAGAGAGATTAGTCGGATTTGGAGAAGGTTAGACCGCACTGGTTTGGCAGCATGTTAATTACCACGTCACCGTCAACAGAATTTAAAATACAAAGAATGACATATTTTTCATCTGTAACAGGAACTGTTCTGACACTTTCATTGTAATAAACTGTGTTAGGATTGATATTGTTTTACAAGTATCAGCAAGCAGCTGTTTACTGAAGAAGGATCTATTCATTAAGCCAAATCCTTCTGCTATTCTTAATGCATTCAAGGTATTTCATTTTAATCGTAATAAGTATAATTTTTATATTATGACATAAATAGTGGCAATGAATCTGATGTCTCATGGCTATTTTAATTTGGCTGTTTGCATAAGATTAGTGTAACATTAGCATAGATCTTCCAACTGATTAGAGATTTGAGTTAATTGTCTGTATATATCGTGTGTTGATATCCCCCCCCCCCCCTCTC
>JAOVYU010000067.1:16727102-16748715 GCA_025674565.1 Synodontis membranacea
GTGTGTGTGTGTGTGTGTGTGTGTGTGTGTGTGTGTGTGTGTGTGTGAACAACAAATTTGCTTTTATAAATAGACCTACTGTGCTTCACATACTTCATTAAGCTGGGACAAATAAAACGGCAGTTTATGAACACTAGTCTTGAATTTCGAAAGTGTTCATGTCTGGCCTTGTAAGAGGAAGATCATAAGGAGTACGTGTCAGCACCAGTCCCAGTTAGCAAGGTCGAGTAGTTTTTATCTCACTGTGATCCTGGTAAACGTAGCTAAAGTTACCTTAACAGACAACATTAGATATTAGTGTTTATTGTTTGGTTGCATCATCAATTAGATAAAATAAGAAAGTGCAATATAATACCATTTGTTAGCTGAATAATTGTTTTCACCAGTCACGATCTCTACACTAGGATAAAAAAAATCACGTTTAGCATTTTATCAGTTCTACAGCATATATATTACCATCAAGCTCCCTGGAACCAAAAATAACTGCGAGCCGCTGTAATGCATAAACGGTAAAAGCACAACGGCGTGAGCCAAAAGAATTTCACCAGCCAGGCCACCTGCACTCAGATAGCACCGTGGCTGCGGATCAACAGTGAGGTGATTCAGTCTCTGCCATTTATAGCTTCAGAAAATTATAGGGAGGTCATTATTACTTGTAGAGAGGGGCACGTCAAATCCACACACAGCGACCCTCCCATTGTAACCTATATTTATGACAGAAGATAAACCGCCTTCCGTAACCTACCGTGATGGCTACCATAAATCCTGTATCAATAGCCCAAATCCAATGCCAGTATTTAATGGTTAAAATGAAAGATGATCCCAAATTAAATAAAGCAGCAGTGCTAAAAGCGTGCCTCCCAAAACAGCAAGGCCGCGTTTACAGGGTAGAAATAATCAGAGGTGTCAGGATAAACCAGACAGAAATTGCTTGCCAAAACAATTCTACGCACTGCAGCTCCGACTCCAGCACTTATTTGTGACTAATGTTACAATCCCTTTAATATCACCAGACATTTGTTCGGAGCCAAAAGATTCACGGTGCTTTAGTTCTGAAATTCTGAAAACAACTGCTCCTGGAGGAAATCCAAGAAGAAAATATGTGTCTAGGTGGATCAGCTCAAACTGAAAACAAGTAATGATGGAAAATCAAATGAAAGACTGTATAAAGGTATCTTTATGGCTAAACACAATTATATACACACTTTCACAGTTCTCTCTTCACTGGCATTTTTTTCCCTTTTTTCTCACATTTGTTTTTCATGAGCTCACGCACTTAGCTTTTTTTTTTTTTTCATGCAACAGAGCAACAGAGATTCCCTGTGATACACACACATAATTATATATACAGATATACAACTCTCTCTCTCTCTCTCTCTCTCTCTATCTATCTATCTAGCTATCTATCTATATCTATATCTCTCTCTCTCTCTCTCTCTCTCTATATATATATATATATATATATATATCACACTGATATCAGTGTGTTAATTTGCAAGCACTCACAGACACACACACACACCCTGGCAATAGCCATTTGCATAGTACTTACTTCATAGGTTTGAAGAGTGCTTGGCCGTAGTTCTGGAATGTCATGATGAGCTTCAGCTGCGTGCCTCCAGATTTCATGGCTTTAGGGAAAACAAGCATAAGCCCATCATATAAACTCTCATAGTCATATCAGTGCCACACACTTCATATAGTAACTGTTTTTTAATTAAAGTCGAAAAGTTGACAGAAAGGAGACGTGTTGAGAATTTCTTAGCAGGCCTCGGTATTCTAAAAGTCTCTGCCTACAGAATGTGCGATCTCAAATGAAAACAGCGAGTTAAAACCAAAAAAAGAAAAAGGCCGTTGACCTTAACAGATTTTGATTTTCCACTTTACAGTGTAAGTAAACTATGTACTGCTCTAGTAAATAGCGGGTGTGTGAGTGAGTGCCAGCACAGCTGCATCCCACAAATCACGGCCTGATTCTTATTAGACAGCACTGGTTGCCTCATGCAATGTATGAAAACACTGTATTCTTTTCGATGCGAATGCCTGTGAACTCGACACTGCAGTGAAGTTAACTTTTACAATTAGATGAAAGGAAGCCTGCTGTTGATGTATGAGCGACGCATTTAATCCCATCACGTCCTTTTGGGGAAAAGAAAATAAATGCATAAATTCTGAATAAAATCGGTCACCTTTCCAGCAGCAACGATGCTGGAGTTTTATATAATAGCATTCATAAAATCACACACATAGCTACATTTGAAAGCTGCTCTGCCGTGACTTACCGACACTGGTGATTCTCTGAGTAATCAGGTCCTTCAGCATTGCATCGATGACAGGGTTGTGGCGGGAGTAGAGCTCATAGCGGTTGATGCCAATGTGGAAGCGCAGCCAGTTAGGGTAGGAGTCAGCGATGAGCTCACCTGTAGGGGTGTACTCCCCATTCTTCTCCTGTCCATGCCTGTGGAGATAACACACACACACACACACACACACACACACAGCTTTTGATAGGACCAGCTGCTGATCGTAAACAATGACTAAATTCACAATTCAGAAGACAGTTCTTCAGACCCCAGGACTTATTCTTTAACCGGGAAGTGAGGGTGTAATTATTTCTGTTTTCACTTTAGCTGTTCATGTTTTTGATGATTAAAAAAAAAAGTATATTATTTTTTAACAACTGCAGCAAACTCATCATAATGTTTATATTCTAAAAGACATATTATGTATTTAGAATGGTGAAGAAAAACAGATAATGTATAAACATTTGTGCATTTTAAACAAAATATAGTTGATATTTGTATAAATAATGGATGTTTATATCACAAGAGTTCAGTGCTTCATTATGCACTCATCATTATAAATAAGACATTACTGGTGTAATAAATGTTTTTTTTTTGTTTGTTTTTTGTTTTTTTACAGGAGAGGAAGAAACTGACCATTCTTGGTTGTCCGCTGCTTTGGGGTCAAACCTGATGTCGGTGTTGACGTTGAACAGTGTGTCCTGGTCAGTGAGGACAGGTAAAGGTGTCTTATAGAGCGCGTGCTCGAACAGCGCTGCGAGTCTGGAGCGTGGACTCTCTCCCGCTACTTGCGTCTCCGGCTTCCGGTCCTGTCTCGCCTTACTGGCGCGGTGCTCACCTGTCCTCCGCGCCTCTGTCTTCTCCCCGGCCAGGCTGAGCTTCTCCAGGGAGTGTGAGGACACGTTGGAGCCGGGCTCGTTGCTGAAGTCCTGCAGTATTCGGAGAGTGTGTTTGTGAGGCGGTAGAGGTTCCGGGGCGGCGGCTCGGCCCGGAGACTGGGCCCAGTTGCGCGGCTCCTCGCTGGGCGTGTGAGAGCAGGAGCAGCCGCCGGCGCCTTTATTACTCTCCAGCCTGGGCAACAAGTCGATCACGATGTGCAAAGAGCAGGCGATCAGGAACACGGTCAAGATCAAGACCCGGAATTTGCGGAAGAGGATCATCTTCAGGCCCTCTTGTTCGCTGAAGCCCCAAGATCTGTTGGGAATGAGAAGGAGGAAAGTGAGCAGGCGCGCTACATCGCACACGGTGCACACGACGCGAGTGGCCAATCTGAGCAGGACGCACGGCACAGCGTGGCTTTCATGCGCCAGCTTCAGTCGAGGTGTGTGGATCTGTGGATGGGAATCAGTTCCTTCTCAGTAACACGTCTGCTTTCACGCGTAATCCAGCCTAGTGACAGGCAAATTCCACAAAAGCTGTCAAAGTAAAAAAAAAAAAAAAAATGAGTCACGGTACGCTCCGAAATTCAACTAGCTTCACTTAGGGCTATTTTCTGTTTTTTTGGAAAAGTTTAAAGGCATCACAAGAAGCCGGGGAAATCTCAACAGGGACGCAGCGGTACATCTTTGCAGTCTGGTTTTGTGAAGTGCGACTCACCGGATTTCCTTCAAAATAACATGTTTAGGGAGGAAACATGTGTCACTGGCAGGTCGCGGTGAGACGGCGGGGCTCCGCATGAGCGCACAGACTCTTCAGCGCACTCTTCGCCTTATCTGATGTCTGAATGTTCGCTCCTGCCTTTTTTTTTTTTTTTATCTTTATCCCCGTCAGAGCAAAAGCTCGATGAAGCACGGAGTGACGCGAACCCAAAACAAAACCCGGTTCAGGTTAGAAGAAGAAAAAGCTCAGCGCCTCTCCTCGACCAGGACGCAGAATTCTTCGAGGGAACTTTCACATGTCACATCCTACACATCACCGCCTAGAAAACCTCAGTGCCAGGCGGACAAGATGTTTTTCATTGGTCTGTTGACAAGACTGGACTCGCGATCTCTGCTCTGTAGCGTCGCGGTGTGTGTTGTGTTGTGTGTGTGTTGAGTGTGTGTGTTAAAGGGGCGCTCCTCCGATCCGCTTCAGCGTCACTCACACAGGCACGGGATTGGTTAAAGGCGCACAGTGGAGCCCAGCAGAGCAATCAGAAAACAGACTAACAGTGCTGCTGTCTGCAACTCCACATTCTGCAAGAAGAGGGCGTCTTACCCCGTCCACTGCTTTATCCGCGCTTTCCTTCTTCATCTGAGTATCAATAAGTAGGCCTATAGTACACCTACCTACGTGACATTCATTCATCTTCTGTAACTGTTTCACCCTGGTCTGGGGCCTGTTCTGGGTGTGAGGGGGCAATACACCCTGGATGGGATGCCAGGCCATCGCAGGACATAATGCACACACACTTTCACACACTCATTCACCTACGTCCAATTTAGAGTCACCAGTCCACCTAGCTGCATCATTTTTTTTTTTTTTTTTGGACAGCAGGAGGAAACTGGAAAACTCTGAGGAAACCCACACATGCACAGAGACTCCTCATCGCTGCACCACCATACCACCACACCTACCCTTTAGATACTGCTATAAAGACTATAATTATTATAAGGTATATAAGGTGCACTTCCCATCTATGTGCAAATCGTAGGTATGCAATTACCCTGTAGTCCATCTGTTGATATGGATAATTGGTCAACTCTCTTCTGCAATGTCCATCAGTGAGAAGGGACAGTCATGTCACATATGGGTTTAAATGCAGAGAGACAATTTTCCTCCGGGGATTAATAAAGTAATTAAAATTAATAAAAAAATAATAAATAAAAATAGGACTGGACTGGAAGTCTAACATTGCTGTATTAGTTTAATGAGATTGTTGTGTCGGGTTCAATCATAAACTGATTATTATCATTTATTATTTTTAAACTGATGTGCAAATAAGCTGGCAGGTTATAACTCTGATCCTAACGCCTTCTCGACATCATCATCATCAGCAGCATTTATGACTCGATGATATCATCAAATACTGAACACCACTACCTAGCACTGATTTGAGTCTTTCGGGCACATACAGTATGGGCTAAGAACCTTCAAGTAGGAATAGTCCACTAACAAAATAGAAACTGACACGTACAAAAGCGTGAATGACGATTAACAGAAATTGTGTTTGGAAATCCATGAGCTGTAGTTCCTTTAACTGTAACTGTAGTTAGACCAACACAACAAGGATGTTTGTAAAAGTGTCCAGTAATTGAACACCACATAAAACTGCTGCAGTCATGACTGTGTTACTGCTGTGCTGAAACCGGTCTACCTGCAAGGTTCTATCTGGTTAGCGGTGTTCCTATGGTAACGCCTTTAACTAAAGGCCTAATAAAGTGTGCACAGATGGGCTACAGTCAACCTATGCTAGATACCTGTTTTTGTTTCGAGATAAGAGCAGAGCGCATGGTCCCCCTTATAACACTGTAATTAATGAGCAGAAGCTAGAACCAAGGTAAATCTCTTCTTTTGATAAATATTATTGTATATATAATATAATATATTGGGTGCCCTCCAGAATTACTGGCACCCAATATAAATAATGAGAAAAATGATCCCATAAAATGAACACTACACACATTCATTTAAACTGTCCACTGAAAAAATATGAGAAGCAATTTGTCTTTTGTAGAAAAAAAACGCATGACAAATATGTTTAATCTTTTTAAATATATATATTCCTGTATATTTATAGCAGTCAAATAAAATATCAGAGTTGTGCCAAAATTGATTAAAAAGTAACACAGGCAACTGCTGATCAGTTGTATTGTTGTATAAGAAACATAGCTAAAATATATAAAAAATAAAAAAATAAATAAATAAATAAAAAACCTCACGAACAAATTCCAGCTGTTTTGGAAAAAGTAACAGAAAATGACAAAACACTGAACTTTACAAGACTGAAATTTAATATTTAATAATAATGCTTTAATATTTACACTATTATGATCATTGACTCACATTATATTATTATCATTGATTCTAGGTTTAAAGAAAGGATCGTTCATTATATGACTCATTTTCAGAACCCTGAAACAACATTTTTTTCAATTTTGAAAAAAATACTGATGTTTAACTCAGATGGTAGGGTTACAACACAATGTCATGCTTTGTCCAATGCCTGCCCATTTCATTCATGAAGGATCCTTTGAGTTAGGATGAACACCTTAGGTCAATCTTGATAAACCATCACTGATCTAAAAACAGTGTTGGGTTTCACTGCCAAAAAAAAGCTCCCCTGTTTCCAACCCAGCATCAGAAAACATTCTATTTATTTGTACTGCTTGAGAAACCTTGGATAAAGATCCCATTTTTACACCAACATAACCACTACCTTTTTCTGGAATTGGTCGTAACCTAACCAGAGCTTCTAACAGGCCCTCTCTTGTGTACTAAAAGGACAGCTTTGTGTGTCAGAAGACAATGGACATTAGAGGAAATAGTCAACATCTGCCTTGCAGTCCAGCAGAACAAACTCTTCTGTTTCAGGTTCCTCAGCACTGACCAGCAGTTTGGCATCAGCTAAGAGTCCTGCAGATGGCAAAGGCACCTGAGGATTTGCACTGTTCAAAGCGCTGACTACAGCAGCAGCTGTAAATAAGCCAGAATAGATTTATGAACAGGTACCGTATGCCTTTGCAAGGTAGCAGGCAGGGCCATTAGATACAGTTCCATAGACAGTGAAAGGGGGATTATGCTGGAGATGGAAGCTGAGATACAGACATAGATACCGAGAGTGTGTTGGATGACGTTTCTATTTATTATTGAGCCAGAGATTTGTGCTTGAATGGTGATTTACGCACTTTGCTTGAATGGTGATGGAGTGTCGAGGGCTGCATGAGTGAATTAAACCAAGAAATTAAGTTACTGCATTCCACTGTTATTCCTTAAGTGCACCTTTTACTATCTGAAAGACTAACTGAGTGATGCGCTGAAGTGGTTACAATTAAACTGGCATGAAAAACTGCAGCTGATCCGTTTCTGTCGCTTATATGTGGACGTATATATGTTTCAGTAATCCTTAGAAACGGTAGAAGTGCATAGCTTACAGACTTGTTTATACATTTAGCAGTCATTTTCTATCAAGAGACACATTTAGCATATATCAAAATTGCAATATGCAGCAGATTTGGCACTACCTAGCAGGTACGCACATCGTACATACGGTACTGTAGCATTTCAGCAGACTGATAAAAACAGATAGACACTCATGCAAGGATAATGGGAGGGGTGTTATCAGATGTAAGTGACACACACACACACATGCAAACACAGCTGTAACTAAATTAAGCCACATCCTCCACATTGTGAAATATCTATTTTGCCTGATTCTGTTTCTATCCCTCTCTGTTACTTTTTTTTTTTTTCCTTTTCAGCCCTTGCATTTATTTCTTTATTTTTATCCAGTTTTTTTAGCAGCTACACTACTATATGCACACACTATGTTCGTTAAAATTTGAAAAAAAAGAAACATGAGGGGTCATGTAAGCCTGGGTGCCATGTTTGTGTCTAGATAAGATGATGCAGAGCCAGTGCCCCATAGGCTGTAAATACCACTATAATTAGCCCCAAGCGGACAGCTTTAATGAGCAGGAGCTAGAATTGTGGAAAGGCTTTGGTTCAGATCATTGCGTTAGGCTTATGTTTATTTCAGTGTGTGGGTTTTAATGCACGTCTCCAAGGATGACTGGTCAGCACTGATTATAGTAACGACCCCCTTACCCTGCCTAAATAACAGTCATCTATGCCACAGTTAGTTATTTTACTCAAGGGCTATATATATATATTTAAAGCTGAAAATGACAGCCAGAGGAGTCTTGGTTTGTTTTTAACAGAAGAGTGTAGCTGATAAAACTCAGCGTGATGACAGTGTTTTTCCCCCACAAGTGAATCTGTTTATCAAGTCGAACTAAACAGCGGTCCAGTTTCTATGGAGATGTTTATTTATTTATTTTTTTCAATAGCTGAAAGTATCCTGTGTATGGTACTTTAACGCACCATACAGCTTTTTGCCTCAGCAATGGTTGCTAAACACATGCGGAGCAGTAATAATCAAGCGGTATAGCGCTATAATGTATATTGAGCTGTGTGGATTCCTGTCTGACAGATGTTCCTCACCTTCTAAATCTGCCGCCACCTGCTATTTCAGCACACTGAGCAGTCGGCAATCAGCTGTGGGCAAAAGGTCACTCCCTCAGAGTCTATTACATCAAATATGCTGCAGTAATACTTCTCACTCTCCTCCATAACAAAAGCAAGCTCTGGTTATTGAACAAGTCCAAGGAAATGTGTTTATAAGTAAATAAAGGGTCATGGAAGAGCAAGGGTGGAAGCAAGAATAAAATTGCACGTTATTTATTAAAGACATAGTGATTTTTGGAGTTAACCGCAGCCCGTTGTTCTGAAACCCAAATTCCAAACAAAGCCGGTACTCTTAGTGTGTCCAGCAAAGTCACGTCCCCAGAACACTGCCTAGACTAGAGCTCCATATCGCTGCCACAGAATGGGAGCTTTCCAGAATTGATTTATATGTTTGCATCTTCATGTGCACAGTCATGTACAGACATTAATATTGTATTTGTCAGCATGCTTGCATATAATGAGAACATGTGCACTTTCTCATGTACTCCGAGGCAGAATGTAAGGGCATGAAAAAGGAATAGCATAAATGTCCCAATTTTTTTTTTTCTCAAGTGGCTCAAAATGCTGTGCATACACATCTGTCCATAATGAATGAGTGCCTAATATGCGTGGATTTGGCATCATACAAATCTGATTGGCCAGAGTTTTCTGATAATGTTTTTCAAGGCGACTGAGGGTGGGACTCATGTAAAGTTACATGTTACTCCTTTCATATTTAAAACAGGATCTCTCCTCTTACCATTTCTGTTTAAAGACAGCAAGGCAGTAAATCAGGATGATTTCTTGTTCTGATTGTTTTTTTGTTTGTTTTTTTTTTTTTAATACCCGGAGTTCTTCCTCTAAGTAGCTGTGTAAATGCGAGAAGATCTTTGTCAAATTTTATATCAAGTTTTTCAAATCTCTGACCACCTTTAATTCTAGGGCGAAACGGTCTTTATCTGTACCTCTGAGGTTTGCAACGTATTTCCAGCAAAAGCTTGAATAGTTTTGCTGTACAGTAAGATGCATATTGATTTGATAGGAACATTATCGTGTGTCATTCTTTAAATCCATGAAGTTTTATCTGATCCAGAGTTTTCCAGAATGATCCTGAGATTTGTCAGAGGGTCAGATCCGGCAATTATTCATGCGCTGACATAGTAGATTATCTGCTCACGGCCTCTCTTGGTTGTACATTACACAAGACATTTGGCTGTGGCAGGTAACACTGCTTGCTAAGGCCATTATTACCAGAGATGTTTGCCTGCTAAAATTGCAAGTCTGGAGTCCATATGGCTGTGTGCACTTGAGCTTGTGGAGTTGTGGCAGTGGCTTGGTGTGGCCTACGAGTTTTTTTTTGCTGAAGGGAGCTGACACGGCACGCTGACTCAGATCAGAGCTCTGTCCCTCACCTCAGTGCATAACCATGTGACAAAGACAGGCAAAGCTAACCACTGCCAATAGAATACCATCCGCTTTCAAGACCATAATAGTAGCAATTTCAGTAAAACAGCCGGACTCAGCATCTCCATGACCTTTTCATCACTTTTAAACAGCTCCTTTCCATTGTATGGTTTATTTTGAAGTTTTAAAATGGTACTACTATATGAGAGGTCTGTGATTCAATATTTGGTATGTAGTGGTTGCTATAATATGTTTCTTTGAGTTTCTGGAGAAATCAAACTTTTTTTTTTTCTCTCCCCTGAAATGCAAATGCAATCCTTTTGCACATTTTACTAGGAATTTCAGACCTACTGTAAGGAGAGCTTGAAGTAGTTTAGTCAAGGTCCAGTAATGTGTGAATGTAGGTGAGTATCCAAAAACACAGAGTGCTGAAACACACATTAGGCACTCTATTCAAGTTTGTTTGTTTGTTTTGCCCAACTCTTTCATCTGGTTGAGGCTAGAGATATATATATCCTAACTGGGATCCTGCAGGACACAAGTTGAAAGTCAAGTGAGCAGAAGCTTTATGCTTTCATGCAGACGACCACTTTCAGTAATGAACAGCGATGTGTTTACAGCGTTCATTCATTCACCATTAGTAACTGCTTGGCGCAGTGGTTAGCACGTGGTTTCACTACACAGCAAGAAGGTTCTGACAAGAAGGTTCAAATGTGCTGGCTGAGTGGGGCCTTTCTGTGCAGAGTTTGCATGTTCTCCCCATGCATGGGTTTCCTCTGGGTGCTCCGGTTTCCTCCCACAGCCCAGAGATATGTAGATTAGGTCAACTGGCTACACTAAATTGCCCATAAGTGTGATTGTGAGCATGAATGGTTGTTTATCTCTCTGGTTTAGCCCTGTGATAAATTGGTTACCTGCCCAGGGTTTACTTCGCCCTCTCACTAGAAGTGAACTGGGATTGGCTCCATCTACCTTGCCACCCTTAATGTATAAGTGGTATAGATGATAGATGGTTGGATACTAACTGCTTCATCAGGATTTCAAAACAATAGTCCTGTATACATTCTGTACAGCCATGCTGCCCTGGAGGTACCCGATCTCGCCTGTTCTCGGAAGCTAAGCAGGGGCGGGCCTGGTTAGTACTTCCATCCAGAGAAGGCCGGGTGCCGTGCAAAGACCCAGCCACAAGGGGGTGCACACTCTGGTGTATGCCTGCGTGCCGGTCTCAAGCCCGGGTAAATGGGGAGGGTTGTGTCAGGAAGGGCATCCGGCGTAAAAACTCCGCCAAATCGGACGTGCGGACAAAAGATCTGCTGTGGCGACCCCTAGTTAGGGATAGCCGAAATGGGAAGGAGGAGGAGGAGGAGTCCTGTGTAAAAAATTTTTAAAGGCCAAGAATAGAAAAAAAAACTACTTTTCAGTTTAGGTCAGACCCACTACAGGTTTAAATCTGAATACAGATAGGAATAGCAGTATTGCATAACACCCCTAGTTCCCATAGACTGGTTGTGTTTTCTATACTTTTCAAGGCTGATGACCTTTCTGGCTTCCCTGGTAGGTGCTTTCCTTGCAAAAAAAAAAAAAAAAAAAAAAAAAAAAAAAAAGAGGCATTACTAATTTCTCCAAACACAAAAGCTTTATTGAACACAGCCCTCAGCTCTGGCTCATTGGTCTGGTCTTATCAGCTGTCATGAGAAATACTAGGAAACCCTGAGTCACGTCATTCTTTTTCCTGATATGTCTTGTAGAATAAAAATAAGCCTTAACATAATATCTTCACTTAAGTGAAGTTTCACTTCAGTTTTAAGCTTCTCAACAAAGAGGAAATGGAATCTATTTATCTAATATATATTTCATTAAGCAGAAAAGGTGGCTTCTCTTGTATGACTCTAATCAATTAACAGAGTTGATTTCAGACTTCATACTTGGCTGAGATGTTAAATGAATCATGATGGCATATGAGTGTGTATAATTTGGCATTTATCTGTGGCAATGATTGCGATAATGTATTGAGTGTTTTAGACAAAAGCTCTTAATCAGTTTTCTTTGAAACCACTTCGTTGTGGCACAGCTGCATAATTGATGAACAGGTAGTGCTTTCCATGGTGATTGATGGCCTTTTCTGTAAGTAAACAGCAGTGGGCTTAACCAGCTGAAAGATACAGTAATGGACACACCTGACTGCACCATGCAAAGTCGAGTGTTCTTCCTGATTTTTGTTCCACACTAAACATATATCTGATGCCTAATAGTCCACATGTGCAAAATCCTCAGCTACAGGACCGCGAGACACACCCTAACGTCTATTTCATATCCCTTTGCATGAAATTCTGTCTTTAATAATACTACAAGGTAAGTGACTGCAGGTTGATGCCATAAAGGTCAGACGGATTGCATGGGCAACTTGAGACAGAAAATTCCCGGGAGAAATCCAATTAGAACATTACTTCATAGGGCAGCAACACAGCCACAGCATTCTTTGTCCAAGTGCGGAATTGAGCTTTGAAAACTCCAATAAGGCCACACCCTTTCACTCTGAACTCTTTTGCCTTGCCATGCCTCAACAAGACCCTTCATTACACTCCACACCTAGTAGTCTACTTTTCTCAGGGTGGAGAGAACACCATAGCCCAAATATCGCAGCAGTAGCTGATACACACACACACACACACACACACACACACACACACACACACACCATCTCTATAGGGACCTATTTTTGTGTGTAAGCATTATTTCATTAAGGCCAAACCCATAAACCTAACCACAACCTTCACCCCAACCATAACAACAACTCTGAAATGAACTCTAACCAATACTTAATAATAAATCACAGCCCTAACCATAGGTTGGAGCTAAATTTAACTTCAGTGCTAACCACAGTGTAATGTTCTACATCTATGTGGGAGCCCTGAAAAATGTGCACACACACACACACACACACACACACACACACACACACACACACACACACATGTGCGGCATTCCGTTTTAAATATATAGAGGAACTAGGCCTTTTTTGACTACGTTTCTAACTACACATTCTTCCTCTCTCCTGCATGTCATTCGATCAGTTATCACATAGCACATAGCCAAGGTTGCTCAACAAAAGCCAAACTGTGTAGCCAAACTGTGTTGAGTCGCTGTTTCTACTTCGAAAACACAGATTAGAACACTGTCTTGAAATGTGAGTTAAGTGTTAACGTATTTCTTTTATAAAATCACAAGACAAACCCCGAGGACACACTGCCACTCATGCACTGGAATAAAAGATTATTCATTTATTGGTAAACTACTTGTTAACTTGCCCAGAGCGAACCCTGTTTTGGCATTAAAATACTGCCGTCAGGATTTACTAAAGACGCAGAGTGAAATGTCGGCAATGGACGCAGTTATTTTTGCAGCTGACCATATTTCATGTGTATTTGTAGGAGTTTCCATTTCAGACTGTAGATAGAGAGTAGGTAAATGAATCCCACAAAATGAGTTACTAAGGTTACTGCAAATTGTTTCCTTATTTATCACCGAAGAGGATGTCTTCATTTTGCGCTTGAAATGGCGGCAATAGTTGTGCTATAGATTGCAGGAGATGTTGAGAGAGCAAGAGGAACAGTGTGAGCGAGCGTGCAGGTGTCTGCCAGTGTGCAGGCGGAGTTACACAGAATACATTTTTTTTGCTTAGGTTAATATTTTCTCTTCAGACTGTAATTTATGTGCTTGCGAACGTCCCACTGCTCTCTCAGGAATGAGGCACTGCCATAGCGTTATTATGTCTTATTAATTTATTTGGAATGCCAGAAGAAGAAGACATTGTGAGAACAAGTTGATTGCCAAGGCTGTTATTCTGAACCTGTTTTCAACACTGTGCTAATTTGCACCGCTTTTGGTAGATTGTGTTGGTCATTAGTAAAATGAACCGAGCCCATCTGTATTCATTCATTTGTGCACAGAACTACACACTCCTGGGTTTTTTTTTTTTTAAATGCAGCATCCTGCAGATTTTCGCAGGACATTTTAAAACCATTTTGAATGTTTTTTCAGCCTCATGACTGCTGGAATTGGCACTCTGTTACTGCTCAAATGCCACTGGGACACACCCCAGAAACAAAAAGCCAAATCTCTAGTTTTAATTCTTTTGTGCACAAAATTGAACACAATAAAATTAAAGCGGGCACTCCGTATTTTAATGTCATTTGTAATGACCAGTCATTTAGATAAATGTGCAGGAAAAGGTCTCAAAGGTTTAAATGAGTTTGTATCCAATTTTGTTGTTTCCACGATAAATGGAATAACCATTTCCCACCGCATACATCCTTCCACATAATGACAGGATTTTTAGTTCTCTGTGGCAGCAACAAAAATGGATAAAGATCTTTCAGCTAAAAAAAAAAAAGAAGTTCTTAAGCAAACCATAAATTGTTCTTCTACAGAATCACTCAAAACAACCTTTTCTGGCACTTTGATTTTTCAGAGTAGAGTTTGCTAAACAGGTTTAACTTGAACATTTCCGTTATAAGGTTCTACAGAAAGCTTTAGGTGATAAAGCACCCTCTATCACCCTGCTATCCATTTAATAACACGAGTTACTATTTTGTATTTTCAAGTTTCAAACGACTTTCCAGGCTAAAACCCTGCACCTGCAGTATTGTAATTTTTATGGAATGGATGCTATTGCAAAACACAGAAGTCATATTATGGTATTATTCACTCACTTTCGCAACAGATATTTCATGTTCTGTCTTCCACGTGTTCTGAAAATCTATAGCTGTTTCATATGTCTGGCTGTGCCTAATGGATGAGAGAGAGAGAGAGAGACACACACAACACCAAAGTATTGCAGTGGGCACTGGGAGCAGAGAATCCTCAGGAGATCTTTCTCTCTCCCTCATCCATCAGAGGAGGCGGACAGTGGAAGTTATGATGGTGCTCCCGGCCGGCCCTGGGTCGCTCTGAGGCTCGGATAAGGCCCCTAACCTCCCACCCCCATTCACGTAGAGCCTACAGCAAAGCCTAGCCAGTAATTGTAGACATCAATAAAGCTTTCACATCATATTTTTTCCCCTATCTCTCACCCAGCCAGGATGGGTCGAGGACATCATAATTTAATTGAGGAGAAAATGGGACTGAGGCTGAAATAATATCTATATTACCCACATAGCTGGGAGGATGAGTCAGAAGCTGTCCAGTTTGCAAGAGCCAATGACTTCTGTTTCTTTCTTTATGGTCCAGCCTCCCAATTTCCTCGCAGTGATCGGCTGTAAAGAGAGGAAATGGATCTATAACTCATTTATGCTGACCACCAATGCATGGCCAGAGAAGGGCTTCAGGTTCTTAGTAACCTACATCTGCGTTCAGAAGGTGCTGAGTGCATGGTCAGTGTTAAGAAGGACGTGCTCACGTTTAAGACTTAAAGTCATGTTTTCGTCACTTCGTTTCTTTCCTTTAGTCCGTGACATGTTCATGTTGAGTCAAATCTATAAAATGCAGCCCGAACTATTCAAATTATGAAACGCTCACCGGTGTCTTCGCCAACTATACATAACAAGACTGCGGCAAGTGTGGAGACCTGCAAGTTAGTGAGAAATCATCACCGACCTACAACAGAATGCCACTATGGACTGGAGTGTCAAAAAGCTCCAGCCAGGGATGTTCTTCCTATGAAAGCTGATGAATGAATACCCTGATGGAGGAGCCGATAGAACAAGCTACGGTGCGTCCTAAGATCAGCTGAATGATACGTAGAAACCTGCCTACCCTACAGGATTTGTTCAATACCACATCCAGGAAGCAAGCATAAAAATAAAATTAAATTTAAAAAAATCACCAACCTCTCACATCTCCAGTGGATGTTTCAGATCAATGTCTGTCAACACGACTAGAAACCATAACAGCTTCTTTCCGCATTTAGAACCGAGGCCTTCGTCAAAATGACAGGAAAAGGATTGAGCAAATGGCTCATCTAATGTTAGTTATATTTTCAAAATTCATCTTTTCTGCTCTAATAAACATATTGTATAACAAGTGCAGGCTTACAGATGACCACAGTGAACAATGCACACAAATACAATTCAGCATGCAACTGAAATACAGAAAAGGAAATAAAAGCACCACTCTTTGCAGAGTAGATAAATCCATACGTATTTACTTTCCTTTAAACCTTTACAATCCTAATGATCAATAGGAATGGATATAAAAGTGGGCAAAAATATCAGAAATAATAATAAAAAAAAATTTCTCTCTCTCTCTCTCTTTTAAAATGAAACTGCATGACCAGCAG
The DNA here is from genome assembly GCA_025674565.1 of Synodontis membranacea. Lineage (NCBI taxonomy): Eukaryota > Metazoa > Chordata > Actinopteri > Siluriformes > Mochokidae > Synodontis > Synodontis membranacea. Next base: position 16,743,231 of record JAOVYU010000067.1, read on the forward strand.
AATTAAAACAGCCGTCGTGACAACATTCGAGTTCAGTACTGCCATCACGGTGTGCACAAATACTGAGGAACAGTCATTCATACTGACCCATCTGCCTATCTGACATATGCCCATCCCTATCATTAAAAGGACTGCTTATTGTAGAATAGAAAGTCCTGCAGTGCCACACTCCCTGTGTGCTATAGAACAGACTTTGACATCAACTGGGTTCCTCCAGACTCCTGTGAAATTATTGATTTTTCTCATAAAGCACGGGTCTGATTAAGAGAGCAGGATTTAAACATGAAATTCAAATTTAGATGAGCTTCAGAGGGCACCACATCTGCTTCTGCATTTTAATATGAATAAGGAACTGGGCAGAGAGAGAGAGAGAGAGAGAGAGAGAGAGAGAGAGAGAGAGAGAGAGAGAGAGAGAGAGAGCAGTCAAAAGGGAGACTCTCAGTAATGAAGTACCTTCATCTAAAACTAGATTACTGATGGCTTCTTACTTCCCTCAGCCATTCTGATCAGAATTAAGTACAGGCTTTGCACAACAAACCTCACACTCCTACTGTTTAAAAACACTGTAATTTGTGATCATGGCTGTCATTGAGGCAAATAATACCTGCTCAATTAATGTTTACTTTGCTAGCCATGTGGGTTACGAAGTTAGCAGTGAATTTGGCGTGATAAAGCCATATGGCTACAGCAGATGGTTAGAAGCTATTTTGTTATAGATATTTTTTTTTTTTTTTTGGATGAATTCGGCATTATTGAGTTAGTACAGAAGACATTTTAGTTTTCCAAACATTACCTTTCCAAAAAATAACTTACATTTGAAAGATGTTTGTATACCAGTACAGAAAGTGACATATTAGGTAAGAGACCACTTTTCAGACAAATAACATCAAGAAGCCTCCTGGGTTTTGCATGCTAAATAAATAAATAAGCAAGTAAATAAGCAAGTAAGTAAGTAAGTAAAGAAAGAAAGAAAGAAAGAAAGAAAGAAAGAAGAAGAAAAAAAAGCAAGTCAGAGAGTTAAAGTCTGCAGAAGACTCACATCCCATTTTCATTGACACCACCCACTGGTTATTAATAATCAGAAAGCAGATTCCCACTGTTTACTGATATTAATTAACTTACTAGTCACCTTCTCAAAGAAGGATAAGCTTTAATTGTCAATATGCCATACGCTAAATCAGACACCTAGCATTGATCTGTGTTTTCAAATGTTCTATCTGGAGCATTTTTCAAGGCCCTTTCCGTTCTTCCTTTTGTTATTTTGTGCTATTTTGTCTTGCGCTTGTGTCAGATTTTTCACAGACACCCATGTGCATCATCCCCAAATTGCAAACTCTTATCGAATACTGAATAGTGTGTGAAAAAAAATCACTTTACCTTTTAGAATTCCGTTTTACAAAATGAACGTACGGCTGTGTTGATTGTACAGTATACTGACTGCCCACCATGGGAACATCCTGTTGTGGAACATCCTCAAAACAAGTTGGCTCCTAATAAGTGACATTATAGCATCGTAACCTTTCCCTTCACCAGCCTGTCTTTTCTCTCTCTCTTAATTTTAATTAGAAAGCATAAAGCTTCAGCTTAACCATTGCTGGTTGCAAAGTAGCGACAGTGGAGACTCCTTCCAAAAACTGCTAAATGAACCTAAATAAAATCTCCATACAGAAAACTTTCTAAATCAAAAATTACCAATGTCCTTTAAATCCAGTCCTCCAATCCATCCTTTACCACAGAAATAATAACACCTTTAGGAGAAGCGAACAGCATATTACAAGCCTTTCAGCTGGAACTACTATGGTTGTACTACTACTTCTACTATTAGGGTACATGAATTTCCTTTTGTTGAGCAGTTCCTTGTGATCTGATAGAAATAAAATATTTTATAGCTAACGAGCATAATTTTATAATGAAAATGAAACAATGACACTTCTATGAGCAGACGTGTGTAAGACTTTTAGTGTGCTTTTAACAGTCTGCTAATTGAGGTATAGCTCCGCAGTAGTGAAATAAAGCAGGAGTACACCTCTGTAGACCATTGTCTTTATTGAATGATATGATATCTAGTGAACGTCAGCATGGTGTGCTCTCCTTTACCAGAACTTAGCATTGAGATTATGATCTGTGCGGTTATATAATTACCAATAAATGTACCACGTTGTGTGATAGACAGTAATGTATGTCTACATCTTTAGTTTAATTTTACAGGCTTCTGTGAGCAAGGGCAAAGACTGATGTTCAAGACTGGAGGTTTAGAGCTTTGTATTGTAAAATGGATGCTCTAATTAAAGCCTGCCAGTACTGATTTTGGCCCTTGTCGTTGGATGACAGCCAGAGGCCAGGAGGTGGATTACAGAGAAAATGAAGGAGCTACTAAAGACACTAAGCAAAGGCTTCTTAAGTTCAGGTTCTCTAGCCCACGGTTAAAATCAGACGTGCTCACAAATCCCTGTCTCATAGACTTTTTGGACTGATGGATTTTTGTGCTACCAATATAAACACAATCTATGCTATAAGGAATTTTAAATATCATATTGAAATACTAAACATGTGAATGTGATTTTTCCATCATTTTACTTTCTGAATGTGACATGATGTGCTATCATTGCAGATGAGTGTACAGCGATAGACGGATAACAATGATTAATAATATATTAAAAGTCACAGTGGTTGGACATCCCCTGATGTACAAATCCCGAGTTCCCTTTAGTACTCACTAGACCTTTTTGGTCATAATGATCAGCGTGTAGGATCACTCCCTGCACTCTAAACCCATCGTCATGGTTCATTTGTTTCAGTTCATCAAGGCTTTGTGTGTTTCATCAGACATATAATCATTTAGCATGTTATGCATCCTTAGTGAATTACACCAAAATCAATTTGCAGGCATGTATAATACTATTGGGAGTCTATTGATACAGTGATGCAGTACTGCTACAGTAATAATAACCACTCAGGAGTAATTCGCTGGTATTCATGCAAAACAAAGCAGACCAATAGACTCATTTGGAACTTAATTTAAACCCAGTTCCTGTGAAAATATCTTAATATTTATAGATGAAAGAGGTTTGCTAAATACCGTAAGGATTGCACTGTAGAGATCTGGAGTGAGTTCTCTGATGAGTTCAGTTTTCAGCTTTTCCCATCACCTAATGGATAGACGGAGAAACGGAGATTTCTACAAGCCACAGTGTCTCGTACCCACGGTAAAATTTGACAGATGAAGCACAACATACACCATCCAATCAGCATGAACGGTGAGAATGTGGAGACAGTTCAGAGCTTCGGATACCTCGGAGTCCATATCAGCCAAACCCGATTTTGGTTCATCAGCACAACAGTGGACTGTCGCTGCAAGGACTTCAGAGGCTTCACTTCCTGAGAAGCTGGGAAAAAGCACAACTTCCAAAATGCTACTCTTTTTGGAAGACCCTAACCCTTTTTCCTAATCTTTACACGGTGTTCCGATAATTTTGGAGGGCACTGTGTTATTGAATATTTGCATTTGAGTAAAGCATTTTTTTTTCTTTGTTCAGTTAACAGAAAAGTCTGAAATAGATTGTATATATTTTTATACAGATTGTTTGTTGAGTATCTTAAATCATAGAAACAGATATACTGTAAGTAGAACTCCGGATGCCCCCTACCACTGACAAGTCTAGTCCTTCTTGTTACCTAATTTGCATGCCTCAAATACTCTAAAAACATACCTTGACCATGTTTGACCATTTGGCATTGCCATGACTTTGGCCTTGTTTGAATCAATTCCAAAATCTAAAATGTTCATTTGCTGTTTACGATGATAAATCCTGCATACATTCAACCACTTGTACTTGAGATATCACACTAATGAGAATCTTGGATTGATGCACATACAGATGGACAGACACATGGACGAACATACAGACAACCCAAAAGCATAATGCCTCTACCATCTAGTGGCATCTAGTTTTATTATCTTAAAAGGATTCTATTATCTACCCCTTGCAGTTATATCATTAATTTTGTATTTGCGGTGATAGTTCTGGAATAATCGGTCACTGAGTATTTGCTTAGAAAATCTTATACCACTTGTGGTAGTGTAGGAGCTTTAATCAGTTTGTCTTGTTGTATGTAATCTTTGGATTCAGTCCCTTGTCAATGTCTGGTCAAATCTCTCTCTCTCTCTCTCTCTCTCTCTCTCTCTCTCTCTGTCTCTGTTATCCTCTTTAGAATGATACTCCCATTTCACCCAAAGATTTCATGGAGGAAAGGGTCCAAATCAGTTTGCTCTCCTGACAAACAAATCAATTTTTATAGACCTGAAAGTTGCTGGTCTTGAAAATTGTTAGAATACCTTTGAAGAAGCAGGGAAAGACACTCTAATCAATCCATTTTTGGCACACTGGACTGTTATCGACAAGCCAGACCACACTATATATGAAAAACTGTGAGTTATTAAAAAGATATGAATAGCCCTGTTCTACTTTTCACCTGAAAAAAAATAGAAAAGAAACAAGAACAACATTTTTACTTTTCAGGTGCATGGACAGTGTGTTTTTCAAACTTAAAGAGGGATAACTTTCTATAAACTTATACAGTACTGTGCAAAAAAAACCTAGGCACTGTATTTATTAGTACACCTTTTGTTATAGACATTTCTTTTGTGGCTTCTGCATTACTGAGTAAATCACAAAAGCAATGAATATTTCCAAACATTACTTTTCCAACAAAAAGACCCAACAGAACATATTACTATTGTTACTGCTTCTTATAGTAAGTATAAACAGTTAACTGAATTATTCGGAAAGAGTCTTTGTTTTACAGCATTTCTCATTTTTACAGTATGCATAAATATGTATAGCATTTGGTAAACAGTCTAATAAAAATGTTTCAATTACACAGAATTCACGTTAAGATATATACTTAAGATGTGTCATATATATATATATATATATATAATTGGAATGTAAAATATTTCTTTTGTTGCTCCCTATTTAATTAAAGTCATGCTAAATCGTTTGATTTTTTCTTGTTCATGAAATACGACAGAATCGACGGTATCTCTCATCTAATTTGATGTATTTCTTTTGCTGTTTAAATAATTTACAAAGACATTTTGAGTTCTCATTAGATTATACTCATTTGCATTATTTCCCCTGATATCAGAGTTCATCACCAAGCTAGAATTTCATCAGAATCTTATGTGCTGGTGGTCTCAGCAGGCTCTGCGTTTGTTTGTGTACAGGCAAATGGGATTCATTTGAGAAGAGAATAGATGAAAGTCAGCCCATAAATAACAACAATAAAGCTTTAGAGATGAAGAGTGAAATTAACACGACCCTAAATATGTCTCTTAGTGTACTTGGATAATGGAATGCTATTATTGTGTGCAGTAGGCCTTAAAGGGGAGGATGGTAGGAATGGAATCTAAGTGGACAGGAGATCCTAGGTAACAAAAATAACACAGCGTGTGTGTGTGTGTGTGTGTGTGTGTGTGTGTGTG
>JAOVYU010000067.1:16780527-16791563 GCA_025674565.1 Synodontis membranacea
ATATAACATGCACAAAACATTCGTAATACTTAAATGGTTCCAATAATTTTACCACATACGTTAGAGAGTAAACACTGTTAAACAAATATGTTCTTACAAGGATGTGTTTGGCTAGAATAAAAGTAAGAAACTACTCCAGTTTTTGCAAATGAGAAAAGTGCCTTTTTAAAATGACTTATGCAGCATTAGGTAAAGGGTGCCAGTAATTCTAGAAATAGCTTTAGTAAAAGTGTCCATCAACTCCACAACTGCAAGGAATGATTCTCAAACTCAACTCACACATTCAAACCAGTGGTAGAAGCTACATTCCCAATTAAGCATTTTTCTAAAAAGAGCATTTTATTAAAACAAAATGCTAATTTACATTTACAGTAACAGTCCTTGGATTGGCACAAGGTACGTACCATTAGAAAATTCCGGGACATGTAAAAACTTGTCATCCTGTCAGTGACAAACACGTCAAGAGGACCAAGAACCTAAGAGTAGGTAAAGGGCGGCCTCATATGTAGCTTTCTTTATAGCTTGTATGACTTAATTGTATATGTCTTGTCCATTTTGGTGGGTAAAATAAAATACTGTCCCAACACTATTGCATATTTCTTAATGGATAGTTTCTCCAGAAGAGCAGAGAAGGTTGCAGAAGTAAGAATTTGGGGGTTTGACAGTAGTGCAGACACCAGGACACCAAATATAATCACAGTAGGGGTAAAAAAAAAAAAAAAATGATTAAAAAAAAAAATTACAATAGAGACTATTCACATGATGCACATAAATTAATGACACTGGATTTTATATGAATCCTAAGTCACAAACCAATTGCTATAATGAAGATGAACATTCTTTAACTTGTAGCTTACTGGCAGATCGAAAACAATACACCCTTAGACCTGAGACTTGTAAACCATGGAGAAGTTAATATTTTGGGGAATTTTTAATGCTGTATCTGGCTGAAAAAACACAAAAAGCCAATTTTTTTTTTTTTTTTTTTTGCAGGGCTGTTTTTCTGCTCGCTGAAAATTGTATGTTAAAAACCAGAGACGGCGCAACAAATGCACGTTGCTAAGCACATCAGGCGAACAGCAGCCTTTATCAGCTTAAGTACAAAGCAGCTTTTAATGGCTGTGGGAAACACTCAGCCAGAAGCCCTCTATTGACAGGAATAACACAATCATCACAATAAAGCTCAACTGACTTGACAGTTGATTTTTTTTTTTTTAAATCTCCAATTACAGTTTGCGTATAATACCCGCCAAAAAAAAAAAGTCCTACATGTTTAATAAAGCCCAGTGCCGCAAGACACGTTTAACCTGGTCAGTCAACCAAACTGCTTCACAGTGATGCTTCATTCTCACTTAGAGCTATAGGAGTGAGTCAGAGTTTCTATAGCCACGGGTGCCAGGCTGGGTCCATGCGGCACAAGTTGTCCAGACTGTTTGCAGCTGCCACCAGAGTGTTCACTTTACTCTCTCCACCCTCAAACTGAGCCAGGCTGTGTAGACGCGTCATGATGGCTGTCACAGCCTTCTGGACCAGTGACACTAGCTGCTGGCTGTCCATGTTCTCCGGTTGTCCAGCAGGGGACAAAGGCATTGACGTGTCCTCTTGGGTCTTCTTGTGCCAGGCTATGATCTCATCTCTTAGTACTGCCTTCAGAATGCCATCCACCTGAAGAAATGGATATATGAAGATGATTGAGGATTAGCAAATGTTTGATTTAATGCCACTACTTTGTTGTGTGTTTATTTATACATAAATATATAAGTACTACCTTATTACAAGGAATAAGTACAAGGAGTGCTACCTTGAAGTTGGGCTGGGCAAAGCAGCGGGCAACAGCAATCATGGAGGCTGTAAGAGGGCCGGATACTCCAATGGTGGTCAGAAACTCGGAGATGTTAGGCGTCAGGCGGAAGGGAACAGGCCGGTTGGCATCCAAATCCCCAGTGGCATCATTGATGTCAAAGCGGAAGTAAGAGACATTAAGCTTCCCTGTGTCCTGTTAAAAAAAAAAGAAAAGTAAAAAAAAAAAAAAAGAAGAAGTAAAAATACAGCACTAGGGCAAAAAATCCCCATCATCTTAAGAACATTTCTGCTTCTCAGAGCGAGAGGGAAAACGTATGAGCAAGATGAAACTGAAGACAATGGACTATTCAACAAGTCCCAATTGGAGGTGTGCCATATCCTTCTTTCAAACTGCTGTGCAATATTCACCCGCATTTTAGTGCAGCTTCATGTCATAATCCCAATTAAGTCTATTTTATTTGGAAAAGGTCAAGGGATGAATACTTATCCAAACTACTGCACACAGACATGTGAAGACATGCGCCATATTAGAAACTCTAAGTCAATGCTTATACATAAACATCCCGGTGGAGCAATTCAGAAAGTTCAGGAAGCTTATTAAAAAAAAAATAAATAAATAAAAATAAAAGATGCAAGTTTTCTGTCTTACATCTAATTCTGCATTTCCAGTGTTCCAGCATTTCCAGGCCATGAGGGACCAAGTTCCCAAAATGCATGGATATCTAATGCAACAACAGCTGACTCCTAAATAGAAAACGCTCAAGATGACCAAAGTGCACTGAAAAGGTTCTCTCCACAGGCTGACCTCAAGAACGATCAATGAGCAAAGCTCTCTTGATGGTATTAAACCACAGATATGTGAACACACACACATGTGCTTGGCTCTGTGATCTTGCTGTGCCTAATACGATCTGCAGAACGGAGCATTCAGTGAGGAGACTTAATAATGTTGGTTAGCTGCCTGCTCATCTGCTCGTCACAAAAAAAAAAAAAAAAATCAGATTAGGATCAGAGGACAGAGCATCTGTTAAACAATCATTTCTAATAAAGACTTTCCAATGTGCTCTGTGCTCCCAAATCAACTACCTGTCCCACTGCAGTGAGAATGCAGAGCCAAATCTTCTACACTCAGCCATTTTAAAATGAATCAAGGCTGACAGCTGGAGATTGACCGGATAATCAGGCCATCTGAAACACTCCTCACATCCAAGGAGCACACCGCTGCTCAGAAAAACATGCCGAGTGCCTTGGGGGTGCGTCAGTCCACATAGCATGTGAGAAAACAGCCTTATTGGAGTTGACCATCACATCCCTAGACCTGATTGAGTCTGGACTATGAGCATCCACAATCACTAAAGTTTAAAAAGAGCAGTTCTTCTGCAGACTATTGTTTTATATCCAGAACCATATATCTATCAGCAAATATCATGCACTTGGTGGGCTGTAACACTATAGCTGAGCAGTTGTTACCTGGGCAATTTGAAGCATCTCAGGGTTGAGGCGGTTCAGGTGCAGCATGAACTCGGCAAGGCCTATAAGAGCCAGTTGGATAGTGAACATCTTGCGGAAGGTCCAGTAGTCTGTGGCGTTGGGGAAAGTGTGCAGCGCCCATTCCTTCAGCATGCTGCGAGGTACCATGTTGCCCTGTACTTCCTTCAGAATGTCCCTCAAGACCTGCACATATACAAAAGGAAGAGTTACTCTTTGTTCATTAAACTTGGAAATTCTGACCACCAACTGGGGAACTAAAGGAACTCCTATTTGGAAATTCAGGAAAATCTCCTCAAATGCTTCAGCATATAACATCAAATCAACATAGCTGTTCAGTGCATCAACAGTAAACATTGTGGCACTACCTTACTTTTAAATAAGTTATACTTTATGTACTTAAATTTGCTTTAGAGCAATCAAAATACAGAAATATTAACTTGTTCAATCTTGAACATCAAAAAAAGCAAACACAGAGATGTCCACGGTTTTCTTCCCACTTTGTAGCTTGAACGCAGGGTTGGAAATTCTGTACAAGACGAATAATAAAAAATAAGCCTATAATATAATGACGACAGACAGAACGAAAAAAAATAAGTGTGTGTTTAAATAAAGAAAAATCTGTGGGACTACTTTACTTTAATTCTGTTTAAGGTAATAGGTATTCGTCTTAAAGAGGAACTGATTAGGTGATCACCCAAACCAAATCTTATTTAAATAGAAGAAGAAGAAGAAAAAAAAAGAAAAAAAAACAAAAACAAAAAAAAAAAAAAACACAGCTGTGCTAGTAGTACCTTACATTTAATTGGAATACAAAAATAAGCTAGTCATCATGCCAAAAGAGTTAAAATGAAGTTTTAAGTGAGAAAAAGAAGGGTTCAGTTCTGGCTTTACTGGCAGAGGGATACAGAAGGTCTCAGGTTGCTTCCATCCTCAAAATATCAAAGACAGCAGTTCATCAAGGTCAGCAGCAGACATTGGGGACAACTAAGTTACAGACTGGCAGAAGGCGAAAAACAACTCTCCACTGACAGGGATGATCGTCAACTCCTCCAATGTCCCTCAGCATCCAAAGCATGACGACAGGTCACCTACAAAAAGAATGGGACGGTTGGAAACAGGCTCCTCGGGGTAGGGTTGGAGCCGGGAGTAATGTCGTCATCTCTGGTGAGTCCAATTATCAGCTTTTCCCATCAACATCGTCTAACGATTAAACGGAGGCCTGGAGAGGCGTACAAGTCACAGTGTCTCGCATCCACTGTGAAAGGATCTGTGGAGGATCCACCCATTGTTGAAGATCGAAGATGATCTGGGGTGCTTCAGCAAGGCTGGAATTGGGTAGTTTTTTGTTTGCGAAGCCTTTAACAAAGTTATCCTGGACAAAAATTTGCTTCCTTCTGTTCTGACAAGTGTTCCCTAATGTTGTAGCAGGACAGTGCTCCATGCCACACAGCCAAGTCAGTCAAGGTGTGGAGGGAGAACAAAAAGATCCATCTCCAGACCTTAACCCCAATAAAAACATCTTAAAATTGAAACAGTGAAGTTCTGATGACAATTTTACTTGATCAAGACTACACACACTTGAGTATGCAATCAGACAGAGCACAGAGTGAATAAGAGTAAGGCTCCAGCTTAACAGCTATGCTTTACCTGATGGCTGGCCTGTGTTCCTCTGGCCTGTACCGTAGCTAATCTGTCGTAGTAACGGGAGATGGGGTTGTCATGCTCAATGCCTTTCTTAGCACAGCGCTGTTTGTAGATCTCCACCAGCGAGAGGGATGAAGGATTATCCTCCACCAAGCGCATCTGAGGAGACACGGCCACCACCCTGGGCACTGCACAACACAGCACAACACAATCACATTTAATGGAGTCAGACAAAGACCAGCTTAGTAGAAATAAGGCTCATTTTCAAAACACTATTAGGCTATAAGTCTCAAACTGAATTACACAACAACAACAAAAAAAAAAAACAGCACGATGCATTAGCAAGTGTGGCCATATATTTAAAATCCTATAGAACCTTAGACTATGGAGAAACCTAAGCTCATCCATTAACCATCTTCTAAATATTTCCACAGACGCGCCACCATCGATACAATTGTTCCATTTACACAGTGAGTGAACTGAGACTGCAATTCCCCAGTCATATCATTTTTAAACAAAAGCAATCCATGGCTGAGGGAGCCTGTGAGAAAACACCTGTGAGGAGAGAGAGCTCTCGGGGAAAAAACGCCCACAAGTTCTGAGCACAGGATGCAGGAAACAACTAATACGCTGCAGGTTTGCACTGCAAGTTCTTCGTTTGCTTATAAAGACAAGTGACCTGATAATACGGACTAAAGAAAAGCAACTCAAACAAAGATAAACTGAGAGCATCAATTTTATGTATATATATTAAAAAAAATAACACTACAGGAAAAAAAAATACAAAAAAACAAATACAAATATTTTAAATTGTTAACCTGTAAAGAACACTCATTGTTCAAGTCATTGCAAGGTGTCCTTGATATCCATCATGAGAAATGATTTACATTCCGTTCCATTTATTTCTGCCAGGAGATGGGCAAATTCATTTCTTATTCCTTCTGCTTATCGTACAGCAGTGTGAGATTGAGCCATTGTAGCCTTGTCCTACATCATTTCCACTGCAATATCACACTCCTCTAGTGATCTAACTGGAAACAACTAGGCCATTTAGCTGAGCTCTGAAGAGCAGGTGCTGGTACAAAATATACAGGCCTCGATTGCCAGGCAGTAATGGAACTCTAATGTACTGTTTACTGCACAAACAGGACTGTGAGGCTAAGCAGATAGATAGATAGGTAGATAGGTAGATAGGTAGATAGATAGATAGATAGATAGATAGATAGATAGATAGATAGATAGACAGATAGACAGATAGATAGATAGGTGGTTCATAAGTTCATGGCCTTTTTGAATAAAATGTATATATTCATAAAGAACCATGTTCAATTTATCAGCACATGCATTCAGTTCTTTCTCAGCAACTAAAGCTGCTCAAATAGAAACTAAACCACTTCATCATTTTAGCCTTATTATGAACTCGGCAGACATTGCATTTCCTATTCAAATATGATAACCGTTCATTTATCCATTCTTATTATATTGCCTAAAAGTGAAATTTCATTTGTAAAAGACATATCTCTGGTCTATGAACACTTTAAGATGGCCTGTGCCTAGCAGCTCAGCATAAAGAATGCAGCTTAGTGTGCTGGACGTAAATATTTTTTCAATGTGGACCTCGGAGTGCTTTTACATTAGTGACGGTTTGTCTTTGTTCAGACCAACCACTCATTACACACCACCAATAACTTAACCACAACTCTGTCTCTAATTTATAACAAGATGATATGGCAGCCTGTAATTAAGATGTACTGTGATGAATGTGAGGATGGTACCTGTGAAGAAGAGATGTCTCTTGGTGGTCTCCTTCCTCTTCTCCAGGCAGGGGTTGAGTAGGCGTAAGAGCTGCAGTACGCGTTCCTCTCTGCGCGACTCTGTCAGACAGGCATCATTCATCACTAGGTATGGGTATATCTTTCCGTTGTGTCCACGGATGTAGAGGCGGCGAGCAGCAGTGTTGTGCTTCTGAACGATTTCTACCCTGGGCATGAACCTGAGAATGACAGCACCACCGCATGGGTTAATTATTGCATGGGTAATTATTACAACTGCAGTGAAAAAGAGGTGTTTCAAGCACATCTTTCCACATGAGTAGGTAGGCAAGTGTGTGCATGGTATACATTTTTTTTTTTTTTTTTTTACCTTGCTATCTTGATGTAATAGTGTGTGGGCTTGGGCATAAGGAATTCTCCTGGGATCTCCACTTCGGCTGTCTGGGCTGAAAAGTTGCTAAGGAAACGGCATTTCTCCTCAATCAAGAAGAACTTTGGCAGCTGTTTGGTCTTGGCTTCCAAAATCTTGATCCATTTCTTTAGCTTAGAGATGAGATTGTGCAGCTTCATAGAGCCGGGTACGCTGAAGTCGAAATCTGCAGCCGCAAACGGAGACATGACAGAACGACAGAGACAACGATAAGATGAAGAGATGGTTGGGTTTAAAAAAGACTGCAAAGCAGGAAGAAAAATAGAGACAGATGAGAAAGGCAGAGAGAAAGAGAGACGTGCAAGTACAGTAAGTAAGCAAGCATTATCTCGGGATCAAGAATAAGATGTGATGTACTCTCTCTCTCTCCCATGTTTCTCTTGTGATGCGAGTCTACAGATAACTTCAGAAGGCATGGAGGGGGAAGCAAAGCGATTACATACTCAGTTCAACTTTTAAATGACATTGGCTGAGAAAGAAGGGACAAAAGGTGCCAGCTTAACAAGAGCCATGTTCCTAATTTTGGAGACAACCTCAGGGCACAACTTTATCAAGCAGGCTAAAACCTGTTTCGCTTTCATAATGCTGTTGTGCCTCTCCTGAACTGTAAAACAATCATATATGGCCTTGCCATTCAACTTCAGCTTGAAAAGAAGGGCAAGGCTGTCAACATCTCACAGTGATGCATCAATCCTCATACCCTTTCCATGTCTTTAAATATTTGACTGAAGTGCATATGAGTCAAAGCCTGTCACATTGAGCTGTCAGTCAGCTTGGAGTAAAGCAGTGAAAGGTGCCTCATGCATGCTGATGAGCCACTTAAAGAACCCTGACTGCCTTCGTGACGTGTAATAATGTCAGTGTTCCATGTGCACTTTTTTGAGCGGAAAAAAACTGCCATAAGCACGACCATAAACTAAACAAGACACAGCCAACATTAGACACACCTTATAATATGTGAGTCTAAATTAAATGTTTTTATAATCCTTTCCCTGCAGAAGGTCTTCAGGTACTTCACATCTCCAGGATCACAGTTTGACCCTGAGCTTGGATTACTGTCTCTCCGTGTCTGTGTGGGTTTCATCCAGGTGCTCCATTTTCCTCCATACTCATGAAAACACGGCGTTTGGTGAACTGACTACTCTAAACTGTCCAGGTGTGAATGAGTGCGTGAACGTGTGTATGGGGCGCAGAGAGGGACTGGCATCCCATTCAGGGCATGCTGTGGCCATGTGGACAATTAAAGCCCTTCCCTTTGTTTTTCTTCGCCCCAAAACACATGAATGTGTGCCCTTTCGGCTAGAACACAAAGGTTGCACGAATAAGGAGCTTTCTGAACGGACAGGTAACATGATAGGTGGCGTGTTGGTAGTCCACATTTGTTTTCTCTCCTGTTAAAAGAAGCTGGGGTGCGACAGAGGCTGTGATTTTCCCATTTAGTAACAGTTGCGAAGCATCAGGAAAGCTTTGGAAAACATTTTTTTTTAAAAAGCTGCTAATTTAAAAATCACATAGCTAACCTTTACAAAAAATATCACAATTTCATATAATCTAATGATCATGTGGTGGACTGAGATTCCCAGAAGCACTTGTGGGAAGTCTCTTTAGGAAGGCACAGTTCATATTATGTGGGTAGAGCAAGTTGTTTGCTGATAAACAAGCTGCCCTCGAGAGGCTTGCTACTGTGTGTGTGTGTGTGAACAGACACAGCACTAAGCACTGTTTCAGCTCCAGAGAGTGCCCCCAGATCTGCTATGCTCTTGAGGGTATTGCAGCTTGCAGCATCATGGAAACAAACACCCTGCTCTCTGACCTGTAGGCACCAAAGCATGAAAGGCACAAGTTTTCTACACCTAATAACAGCCAGAATGCAGAAGTGGCCAAGTGCTAGAAACAGGCCCAGACTGTGGTGCCTGTGCCTGTACACAAGCTCTCTGCTGTAAATTCCATCACAGGACCGCTCGAGCGAATGCAGTCTGGCTCCCACAGGCCTGAGTCAAGCCCAGTAATGCAGAAATTTCCGGCAGCCTGCTTTCAGTACCTGTGCAAGGTTATAGCTTGACTAGAGTAATACATATTTCATAGCATCAGACCTATTGTGCAACATTACTTTTCCCACAATGTACGTGAATAGGAATCTCAAAAAAGCAGCAGAGGACAGATTTCTTTTATCGGCATATGATGGATTGGACTGGAAAATAAAGATGACGAGAAGATTCGAGGAAGAGATGAGAAAAAGTAATAGAGATGCATCACACATGCAGCTATGGCAGTCGCCCACTATAAATAAGCCAAATGGTTGGGCTATGATCAGATTAAATGGGCTTTGCCTGGCAAATTGTGTGTGGTGTAAGCGTGTGTACTCTCATGAATAAAATTATATTTTCTATGCTCTGTCTCACTTTTGAGAACCAAAGTATGCTGCACAGAGTGGTGAGAGAAAGAATGCGAGTTATGTTGTGCTGCCTCAACATAGGAACAGCTGGCAAAACCACATCTGTTTTACACCCTCTTATAGTCCCCCAAGAGCCCTGTGAGTGCACACACACACACACACACACACACACCCACACACACACACACACACCCACACACACACACACTAGCTGTAGTTGGCATTTCCACAACTTCACGAGCCAGAGGAAAACAGGAGAGTGAGTTGAACAGATGTGAGCTGCGTCCGCCATAAGGGAGGCCTCATAGGAGATGGGGGAATTTATATGGGCATTTCACACATCTCTCGCCATGCTTGTCCTTCTGCCAGATGAAACGGGGACTGGGAGTGGCGTATAATATTTTCAGTGGGTAAGGGAAAGTCTGCTTATAATTCCTGAATGGAAGGAAAGTGTAAGAATATTTTGCCTTGCCACTAAAGAGTGATCGCCAAGACCACTAATAAGCGTTTGTTTTACTAATTTGTTAAATGTGAACATAACCACATGCAATCCACCGTCTTTCTAAGAAACAACTGTGTAAGCATTGCGTTGGTAGGAGGAAAAAAAAAAAACATCTTCTGAACACGGTGGTGAAACTCTGAATTAAGAAACATGTTGAATTAATGCCAAGTAAAGAAACAGTCATCGGTCCTATAGTCATCCTGCATCCTGCCACACCTTCTAAATATAATCATATGGTTCATAGGCCCAATTATCTCACGCACCAAGCATGGTTAACGCAGCATATGTGTTCTTGTGTGGACCAGATGCTTAAAAATCATAAACTGCAATCCTGATAATATACTCCAAACACACACACACACACACACACACAAGCATTGAGTGGACCAGAATTCATATCCTGCCTATTAAAGAAGGATTATATATCAGTGTATATATATCCAAGATCACTAGTGTTCATGCCAGGAACAAAACGCAAATCAATAGGGGCTATTAGTATTACAGTTTCTCCACAGTCACATGACTTAAGACTTTTCTCTATGTATGTGCTTCATCCCATGCTTTTCATTAGAAGTAACTGGAGACTAGTGAAGTGGTTAACATGTACATTTCATATTTTTCAGCTGTCATTGTTCATTTTAATGCTGGCCATTATATCGATTCCCCCAGCACCCCAGGTTAGATTTCTGGACCAGTATGAAAATTTTCAATACCACCATATAGTTATTACATGTAACAATGTCTTCATCATGCTGAGGGGACTGGATTGGTGAGCGTACCCTACTTACTAATGGCTGTCATAGCCAAGGTTTTTTCCCTCAACGTGACACTTGTGTGTTAGTTAGTCTGCTTACTAGCCATTGTGCACCTGCTTAGTTCTGTTTGAAAGGTTTAAGATCAAGCTTAAGGATATGCTGAGCTATATCTTAAAACTATATATATATATATACACACACACACACACACACATATATATATATATATGTGTGTGTGAGATCG
>JAOVYU010000067.1:16791663-16808291 GCA_025674565.1 Synodontis membranacea
CAGACACGGGGAGAACATGCAAACTCCACACAGAAAGGCACCTGTGCCGAACCCAGGGCTCGAACCCAAGACCTTCTACATACACACACACACACACACACACACAGTAAATTCTCGTTTATCGCGGTTAATCCGTTCCAAAAGCGCGATAAGTGAATTTCCGCGAAGTAGTATTTCTGCGTAGTTAGAGCATAGAAAGCCTGTTTACGACCTTCTAAATATGGTTTTTAACATTATCAGAGCCCTCTAAACATGAAATAACACCCAATTTTTCGTTTTTAGTTGTTCATAAACTTGACCGTAGTGCAGAAATATGTTCAAAATAGGTAAAGATCTGCTACTGATATGTACATTATATGAGTAATAAGATGACTGTTTACTCCTGATTGTAAAAATCACAAAATCTTAAAAATAAAGGTCAAAATCAATTTTTTGCTTTTTTGACAAGCTTTACTAGTAAATATTTATTTTGCTGTTTAATGATTGAACATTTTCCTTAAATTCAAGTGTTTTGATCCAAAGATTGAGACAAGCTTTTTTTCTTATCCAGTTAATCAATCAGCTGAACAGCATATATGCAGTGAATAAACTGATTATTGGGCTTATCACACAAAAATGTTAGATACTATGTGTACCCACTTTCTGTAAAAATGTCTATAAACTAGTCTCTCTCTTTCCCTGTCTCTTTCTTCTTGTTTCTACATTGTTGAAAGTGTTTTTCCCCCTAAACTATGACACATTTCATATGCTCATTTGTTGATATGGTGCAATGAAACCTCACACCCTAGCTGGCAAAAAACGATGTACAGTATTTCAGACAAATACGGAGGGCACCGTATGGAAAAATACTTTTCACTTACAGATTTACTACCAATTTAATAATACAAATAAAAAAAGAAAGAACCAATTGCTATCTGTGTGTTGTTTTTGACAAGACAAAAATCAGAGGTCGTGTTTCGATAATTAAATTGGAACTAGAAAATTTCTCAAGAATTGAAAATTCCCAATTAAAAAAACAAAACAAAACAAAAAACCAAAAGTTTAATATTTGGTGCACTCACCACCTTAGAGAACCACTTTGCTATTGAAAAAGGCAATAAATGATTGGATATGTGTGTGTGTGTGAGAGAGTATATTTGCTGACCTGTGGTAAACTGTCCCTTCATCTTCTGGAACACAGGGTCTTGGGCAGTGGCCTGGGCCCGGCGAGCCAGAGACTCGGAGGCGGCGCTGGAGAACATGGTGGACACGTTGGAGACGTTCTCCAAGCCCACTCCAAACGTGCTCACCAGCTTCTTCACAAAGTTCAGAGTGTGTGGTGTAATCTTAGCATCTGACACTGCACCGCTCTTCTCGAATGCCACCGAGTAGCACTTAGCCAAGCCTTGCTGGAGCTGCCGCAGTACCTGAGGATGAGAGCAGGTAGTGAGAGGAAAGCCTTTGAATAATCCAATTTTACTACTCTTCAATTCCTCACTACCCAGAAGTATTGTCTTTTAGTGCAAGCCAAACCTTATACATACATTGATCAACCATAATATTAAAACCACTGACAGGAGAAGCAAATAACATTGATTATCTTATTATAATTGCACGTCACGGGGTAGAACACATTAGGCAGCAAGTACGCAGCCAGCTCTCAAAATTGATGGAAGCAGGAAAAACGGGCAAGAGTAAGGAACTGAGCGACTTCGACAAGCCCTATATTGTGATGGCTAGATGACTGGGCGAGAGAATTTCCAAAACGGCAGGTCTTGTGAGGTGTTCCTGGTACGCAGTGGTTAGTACCTGCCAAAAGTGGTCAAAGGAAGAACAACCGGTGAACCGGTGACAGGGTCATGGGAGCCCAAAGCTCACTGATGCGTGTGGGGAGTGAAGGATAGCTCATCTGGTCCAATACAACAGAAGAGCTACTGCGGCAAAAATTGCTGAAAAAGTTAATGCTGTTTATGATAGAAAGGTGTCAAAACACACAGTCCATCACAGCTTGCTGCGGATTGGGCTGCACAGAGGCAGGCTTGTCAGAGTGCCTATGCCGAACTCAGTCCACCGCAAAAAGATGCTATAATGGGCATGTGAGCTGGACCATGGAGAAATGGAAGAAGATAGCTTAGTATGAAAAAGTACATTTTCTTTTGCTTCATTTGGACAACTTGGTGCATGTGCATCATTACCTGGGGAACAGATTACACCAGGATGCACTACAGGAAGAAGGCATCCCAGAGAAGTCAGTTTGATGCACTTGGCAATGCTCTGCTGGGAAATTTGGGCCTTGGCATTTATATATGGATGTTAGTCTGACACCTAATAAACGAAGCAGACCAGACCAAGTACACCCCTTTGTGGCAACAGTGGTCTTTAATGGCAGTGGCCACATTCAGCAGGATAAAGCACCTTGTAACACTACAAAAACTGCTCAGGGATGGTTTGTGGAGCATGTCAAAGAGGTGTTGATGTTGCCTCCAAATTACCCAGATCTCAACCCGATTGAGCATCTGTGGGATGTGCTGGACAGGCCCCACCTCCCAACTCACAGGACTTAACGGATCTGCTGCTAACACCTTGGTGCCAGATAACACAGCACACTTTTAGAAAATCTTGGGGAGTCCATGCCTTGACAAGTCAGAGATTTTTTGCACAAGGGGGACCTACACAATATTAAGGTATACGTTCTTTAGTATTTCTACATTAAAAAAAAAAAAATGTACAATTTTTTTTTTTAATAAAAGTCTTGACATTCCACTTTCCCCTGATCTGACACTTCCTCGTTCCCCCAATTGTGCCAGCTGCAGAGGACCATCCCTCAGGACAGTGTGCTCACAGTCGCCTTCCATTGTCCCTGTCCATCTCCCAGTGCCCAGTCTCTCTCGCTCTCCACAGCCATCAATCACACCTCTCCGCTCACCACATCCCAATTAACATGAGAGCAAAAACCTCCCCAGCACTGCAAAACCACTTTTCAGCCTCACTGAGCCCTGCTTCAATGCCTGTGTCAGCTTTCATCTGCACAATTATAGAGACTCTGAAGACGCCTAGACAGAGACAACTGTAAAGGCATTAGAAATCTTCAATCTAAAAGTATGGATTACAGTTCTATAAAAATTAGCCACAGCTCTGTTAGTTCCAACCATAATGTATAAAAAAAAAAAAATAGGTTTAAATTAATGCAATTGCTCTAACATTTTTTAGTGCCAACACACTCATCCGGACTTGCCTGATGCTAAATCTACATAGTCTAAGCTTAATAACAAATGGATTAATATCATGCATTGCTTTTTAACAAAGAAAAAGTGAGGTTGGGGGAAATAAATACAGAGGCCGGTAAAGAAATGCCTGTTTATAGCTGCAACAAAAACAACCTAAGCAATTCCGATGAAACTTGGTGGAATTGTGTATAGCATGTGCCAAGGAAGAACCCACTAATCTTGGAGCAAATCTGAGGTTCAGGTCTGCACTCTCTGTGTGCCCTTCTAGTTTAATATACATTTTGAACTGGACTCTCTCATCTAAAAACACCAAGGCTCTAAAAGGTGCTAAAAGGCTCCGCAGTCTTATTCTAGCCACTGCTTGTAGAAAAGTGTGCATCATGCATCAATCACATATCTGCACTCAACTCAAGCTCTCTTGGGATCAGGCTCATTGCACAGTTGGTGGTATAGCCTACCTCCTCATGCCAGTTCTCTCGGAACCACACCATCTGGTCCACGATGCCCTCCAGAGATGAGAGCAGTGTGGGGTGCAGCTCTCGCTGCATGTGCATGATGCGGCTGCAGCGCCACATGGGTGCCGTGGCCCGGATGGGGCCTGGATCTGATGCAGAGTGGCTCTGAGCTCCCACTGAACTCGGCTGTTGCTGTCCAGAGTCTAAGGAGACAAGCACAAGCAAGTACAAAATCAGTAATAGCACAAACAAATTTCTGTACACATGATGCTGCGGTAAAGGTATTTTAAAGGAGCTCTAACATGGTGTAAACTGAAACATCAAACGGTTACTGTGAATGCAGGAACCAAACGAATATTTTACTGGGAACCTTCGCTTTCTATCTAACTACTACGAGCATACGTAATACCGCAGTAAGAATACGGAGTGTACGCGTTTATGTAATATTGTTATTGTAAAGGCAGGAACCAGAAGGAACTACCGATAGTCTAACTCACCGCTCTTGTAACGCTCCCGCTGCTCGATCTTCAGTGTCAGATAGAGAGTGCGGATGGGAAAGTACACAGCCTGAGGGTAGACACGTCCCACCTGAAAGACACAGGCGCAGATTACACTTAAGATGGTTCCTGCAGGGTCGGTGCTGGAGTAGCACACCGCTGACATGTCTTCAAACTGCTGTGCGATAGCATGGGATTTTGAAAATGAAACCGCTGAGAGGAGAAGCAATAAAAATGGACAAACATCAAGGGCAGATTAAAACCATGGCTCAATATGACATTTTGTAAAAGCTCGTCATGTCTGGACAGGCCCTCTCCCTTTGAGATCTGCAGTGCCCTTGAACAGCCTCAAAGAGCGCTTAGAGAGCAAAGCCTATTCATCAAAACCCTACTCAGCCATTTACACTAAAGCGACTAAGAACAATATCTGTGTGTAATCAGAGCTCAAGGTCATGAAACAATTTTACTTCACACCTTGATGATCATCAGCATTTTCCATTCGCTTGTGGGCACACCTTATTCCTGGCTCTGGCTACAGACATAAAAAAGCCTCCCCAGGTCACACACATTTTTTTCTTTGTTCTGCTCCAAAGCACCTTCAGAGAACCTCAACTCATATGGCATCAATACCTGACAGACCGTATGACGGTGTATGAACACTGTATGAATGTTGGCTGGTCTGTTAGGAGGAGATTGTAGCCAACAGCAAGAGTGCTTCTCCTCCAGAGGCACCTCTAGTCCTCATGACTCTCCTGGACAAACAGCCATTAAAGTGGACACCGGATCCGCAATGAAGCAGACCGCAGGGCGAGTGCTAGCTAGGTGTAAAAAGACACCTCAGTGCCTGAAAAGGCCTTTATATGAAAATAACCAATAAGTACATAGAGAAGATCTGCCTTTAAGAGCTTGCTTGGTAAGTAGCGCATTAAAAATTAAAAGCGATGAAGGGGAAAAGAACACCCCAATAATCGGAGACACTGCTTGTTGTATTATAAAATGTGTATGCGCTATGTGAGTGTACAGCAAGGTGTCGGGTTCCCTTTTCTTCTGTTTCATCTGTGAATACTTCATAGCTCGCCCTTCATCAATTTTTCAGCAAACGTTTTAAAAACGTCCCATCAACTGAAGCAAAGATAAATAATTCAGCACCTGAGATTAAGGTGCTCCATTCACTAAGGTCTTCACTTCACAATGTGGAGAGCTTCTGCGCTCACCCTTAAATCAGCACCAGGCAGCATCAGCTCTTAAGATCAAACTCAAAACGTCCTCCAGCACCGAGGCCCGTGCATGGCTGGACTAGTCTTGACAACTCTTAATTGAGACTGCGGCACACGAACATCTCTGTTTCACTTGGTGATTACTGGTTTAAGTGGCTTTAATCTCCCAGCAAAGCATCTTGAATGCAGGGGAGCATTTGGGGTGAAATTGGGAGATTAAGAAGCCTTGTGCGTGTATATCCGCACAAAAAAAAAAAAAAAAAAGAAGAGAGGCCCAGCTGCATTCTAAACATCTAAAGGGGAGGAGGGAAAAGAGAGACAGGTTTAGGTTTAAGTTAAAAGCTCAGATCACTCGCTCTGCTGCAGTCCGAAGGGCCCCTGGAGCCTCCAGCGTCTCTTTGAAGTGCTTTTAAAAGGCTCACAAAACTCCATCAAGCAAGGGAAATTAGGCCTTCATTTAATTTGCTTTGTTCCTGCAGGTACTGGGCATTTGATATTAACTCAACAATAATGCTCTGCATAAATAATTAAAGAGGTGGAGGGGAGACAGTACAATAAAACTGATAAACTAAATTTAGGACACCAAGAACAAAAGGGACTGATTCTGATGAGTTTACTGATGTGCAGGTTCACAGGGGTAGATGACACTACCGAGTCTTAACATCTACAAATGAGACAACTCACCAGTACACACCAGTCTCTAGTTCAATTTTATTGAACATGACAAGCAATCATGCTTGCCTGTATCTGCCAACAAACAATACAAATGCACCCTGGGCCACATCAGCACTGCAATAAAGAGCATAATAATGGAGGTACACACCTGGCTGATTAGGTTGAGTAGAGGCTTGCCTTCAGAGCCCACCAGGCAGGTAAGGAGTTGAGGGATCCAAGCGAGCCACTGGATTGGCGGCACTCCAATGCAATACTTATCCACAGCATCAGCCAGTGTGTTCTTATCATCAAAACTCAGCAGCCACAATACCTGGTGGAAAAAAAAAAAAAAGGTTCAGTGTTGATAACATAAAACACAAAATAACACTCCATCCAATCCTGAAATCTTGGCAACAAAATAATTTGATGACATTATAAGTGAGGAACCAGCTGTCTGTCTAATGAAAAGCCATTTACATGTCAACACATCTCAATGAATCAGACTCATCCACACAACACTGGTCTGATCTTGTCCATATCACGATCCAAATGAGCAATCCTCACTTGTGTGAATTTAACACCCGCTCAGCCGTACAAAACAGGCTTAATGGTTTGTGAAATCGTATCATCAGCACCACACTCCACTTGCTTGTTAGATGCTTCTGAAAGTAGGGGCCAGGAAGATGATGGCAGGTGAGGCTCAGTCCCTGGAGGAGCTGATGGAGACATTAACCCCGTGATGGGCCACCAAGGCCACACAGCTTGTGGGTAATTACTGATAATCACTGGCCATCTATTCTCATTTATCATCTCTAAACTGCGCCAGTGGCTCTGTGTAGTACACAATTGGATGGTAGTACTCCCTACATAATCAAATGCCCTCCCGGTGTGTCAGCCCGCCAGAAAAATAAATACCCACGAGCAACTGGAGCAAGCATGCACCCAAGAGCACAGCACCATGTGTGCAATGTTCAAACAAAACCAAACATCAGCTCTAATAATATAATCGCACACATTATCCATGGGTCTATATCTGACTGCCACCTCTAATGCTACTGGATTAATTTCATAAAGGGCAGGTTTTGTTTACAAAAATTCAGTAAAAGAGCTGGAGTTAGGCGAGCTGAGAGGGCTGACGAATCCCTGGTTCTTTGAATTCATGGCCGAACAGAGTGCAGAAATGTTATGTAAAATTCCTATGGCAGTAATTCAAGCATTAATTATGCATCTGTACTTAATCTGACTTGTAATAGAAGCCTGTTCCCCTTTACCTAAACATAAAGTTTGATTCAATACAAATTAAGGAGATACCAAAAGGCACCCTAACAGCATCAAGAGACTTGTTTGTGGCAGCAAAATGATATCACAAGTCACAGCAATACCATAAATTAATTTATTTGCTAGAATGCCCGTTAGGTTAAAAAGCCAAAAATTATCCAGACCTTATAGCTGCTGGTCACTATAGAGGTTTGAGACTGATGGAAAAGGGAATTCTGCTTATAAAAAGGGGAACGTGGCCTTTCTCCTCCCGACCTGCTGCTAGCAGATCACACAGTGTTTATTGATCGACTGAAGCATCTCTGTGGTGGAGGGAAGGGGGAGGGGGGGGGGGGGGCAATCTGCACAGAGCGGCTTAGATTGGACTGACAGGGGTGGAATTAAGCTCTTAACCTCTAAGATAGTGGTGGGGGATCCAGCCAGGGCCTGCGGGGGTGGCAGTAATTGTTAAAGGGTTTCTCAGTATGCAGCCCCAGGCATCTAAATTGAGAATGAGCATTTATTCGTGTAACAGAAGACCAACAGAAACAGGCAATCAGACAAGCTCTTTACGATTCTGCTCAGCAGTCAACACTAGAATATTAGCCAGCTATAAGAATCCTTTAATGCACTATACTTAGCTCCTACAACCCACATCTATGCCAGTCTAGCTGAAAAAAGCAAAGGCAGGAGGATCTTACCTTGGCTAGGTATTTGCGCGACTTGCTCTCGTTCTGATGGCGGCAAGCATGGAGGTAGCACGTTATCGCTGACACGCCCAGGTGTAACTGACGGTCTTTCACAAAGATGTTCTCCAGGTAATCACCCCACATTGCCCAAGCCTTCACCAGCACATCGTGCATCTGCACAGCTGCTGAGAAGGCTTTATTGGCTTCCTCAGATCTGCAGATAAGGAGAGCGAGAGACTAAATCAGTCTCTCTACAGACTGAATTATCGACAGATGAAGATCAAAAGACTATCCAGTAAGCCCATGTGGACATCTTTGCAAATACAGTATGAAACCCCATATACTAGTGTATCAAAAAATATCAGAATATCATTGAAAAGGTGCAATGTTTTCCATCAGTCATTTAAGAAAGTGAAAATTTTATATATTCTAAACCATTTAGACGTAAACTAAAACGTGTCAGGTATTTTCTACTTTAATTTTGATAATTATGGCCTAAAGGTTAAAAATTAATGAAACATCTCAAATTATTAGAATATTTCATTAGTTCAATACACGCAACCACAATAATGAGGAAAACTGACTTCACAGTTCTCCAGAAGACGATAATCGACACATTCCGCAAGGAGGGCAAGCCACAGTAGGTCATTGCTAAAAGTCTGGCTGTTCACAGAGTGCTCTACCGAATCGTATTAATGGCAGAGTGGTAGGAAAAAGTGCACAAGTAACAGGGATCAAGTCAACAGCTTAAGAGTTTCACAAGGAGTGGACTGAAGCCGGTGTCAGTGCATCAACAGCCACCACGCACAGATGTCTTCAGGAAAGGGGCTACAACTGTCGCATTCTTAATATCAAGCCACTCCTGAACCTGGGAGAAAAACTATCTGGACTGTTGCTCAGTGATCCAAAGTCCTCTTTCAGATAAAAGCAAATTTTTCAATTCATTCAGAATTCGAGGTCCCAGAGTCCACTGGAAGGGTGGAGAGGCACAGAATGCAAGATGCTTGAAGACCAGTGTGAAGTTTCCACAATCAGTGATGATTCGCGGTGCCATGGCTTTACAGGTTTTATGAAGATGCTGATTTTCCAGCAGGACTTAGAACCTGCCCACAGTGTCAAAATTACTACCAAATGGCTTGCTGACCATTACTGTGTTTGACTGGCCAGCCAACTCGCCTGTCCTGAACCCCACAGAGAATGAAGCTGAAGGCTAACCGGTGCTTCAATAACCCCTCAAGCTGATCGCCACCATGATTTATTTTTTTTCTTGTTCTATAAGCCATAATCATCATAATTAAGACAAAAAAGGCTTGAAATATTTCACGTTATATGCAATGAATGTGGAATATAGGACAGGTTTGATTTTTTTTTTAAATTAAATTCTGAAAAAAAATGCACTTACTTTTTTTTTTTTTTTACTCATTGTGGAAAAGGATCAACAATCTGAAATAGTTGTTGCAAAAAACAGCAAGGATTGCAGAAATGTGGCAATAAATTCAATATTACATTGACATGCAGGTCCATAAAATAAATATGATTTTGGGGTATTAGTGCTTGGTAAATCCTGGCAAGGCATCTTGCATCTCACTAATATTAGTGGACATAGTCCAATAGATTTTCTTTCATCAGCCACTGTACCTCCAAGAACCTTTCCTCAGTGATTATGCTTTCAAGTTGGTTATGGAGCTGCTTTTAGAAGCAGCCGAGCTCATAAAACGACTTTATAAGGGACTAAAAACAGTTGAGAGGGAACTTAGCAGCGTGGCTTAAAGCCTCAGCCATTACCACCAACCCACGCACATGTCTCCAAGCATGGACCAATGTGAAATGTTTCCCAGGGCAACCACTTATAAGAAGAATGCATAATGAGCATGTGGCATGCAACAGGATTGAGCTTGATTGCGATGGGAACCAGGGGAGTCCACATCCACTGAAGCATTCACTTCGTTTTGGACATTCACCATGTGCATCTATACACACACACACACACACACGCACACACACACACGCACACGCACACGCACACGCACACACACTTCGAATTGGGTACAGCGTGTGTGGCTATTCCTTTGCCCAGTCAAGTGTTTAAAGCCTCCGTCTGACAGCACCATTTCTTTATCAAATCCCCTGTTAATATTTGCAGAGAGTGAACATGCAATGATTACATTAAGTGCTGCTGAGGCTAGGGAAAGTTTTGCTGATCCCAGAGATTTTACAAATTGCTACTGAGTTAATTATTCGGTGCTGTGTATTTAATAAGCTGCTGCGATTCAGCAGTGCCCTCAAGAGTCACCATCACCCTGAAGGGCACTGTCACAAGTGGTGAGGGTGAATGCAGGCATGAAACCCATTGATCTGCTAATAATGTGCTGAATACGTTAAATAAAGTCAAACTTATATAGTATAAAATTATATTATTGTATATAGTAATATACAATTTTTATCCACTCATCTGGATGACATTTGACTCATGATGTACACATACCATGTTACATTCAGCTATTTTCAGCCATTTTGTAAATATCAAATAAAATTCACTATGTAGGATATACAAAGCAATTATGTGATCATCTACGTAGCGCACCTAAAATGCAGGCCTAATATTGTTAAAAATAAATAAATAAATTAACAAGTAAACAATCCTCAAACGAATGATTCTATATGTTAGAAGTACATGAAGTACATGATACACAGCAATGGTTGATTGGATAAGCACCTGCAAGAGTAAGTAGCATGAACCATGGAGTGCTTGTTTGTAAAGTGTTTGGTTGGTTTTGATGACCGTTCTAAAAGATGGAATAGGCTTGGCACTACCTATACACTTTCTTAAAATGAGACTGCTAATCATTTTGAGAAAGTCAATTACTTTGACATTCAAATATATCAGCTTAGTTCTTGAGTACCTCCAAACTAGCAATACAAAAGTGAGCCAGGGAGCAAAAACAGAAAATGTCACTCAATCCGTGACCACTGGTGTCAATCATTGTACGGGAGCCCATAGCCATTATCTCCATCCGTGAAGGAAGGATGTGAGGTTAATTAGTCATCATCCACTCATATTGGCTGCTAACGATTGCCTTGACCTCATTATTGGCCTAATGCTTTAGGAGTGATCATTAGCGGGGAAAATAGAAACACACAGCTGTTTATCTGTCTTCTCCATAATGCCTCTTCTCCAAGAATGTTCATTTTAAAAAGTCTGCGCTCTTAATGACCAAAGCTGTCTTGCACACCATCAGCACATTTCTTTAATGTCAGTCTAAACCAGCATTAAGCGTGCAGAGAAGAAAAAGGGGGGAAAAAAAGGCTCAATAACGTTACAAAGAAAAGAAGGGAGACATCCAGACAAGGACCGAGGCACTTCAAAGAAGGGAATCCACACTTACTTATTGATCTGGGCTAAGAACATGCCTTTGAGTGCGTAGAACTCAGCGGTCATCTCCTTGGTGAAGTACTTGAGATTAGTAGACTCGATCACCTCAAGCCCCTAAAGAGACAAAGAAAAGGAGTTCATGTGATTTCACAATATTTAACAAAAATATTCACCATCCACATTGCTTTATTTGATATTAAACTTTCATGCAGCAATATATCAAGCAAAGACAATTCGCAGTACAAGGTTATTTATATTCAGATTGAGGAAATAATAAATGAACCACAATTATCAACCTGTGTAATCTTCGTTTCTCCTAGCTATAATTACATTGTTTAGAAGCAGAGGGTGGAATAACTTATGATAGAGAGAATGCACATGATGTCACTGTAGGCAGAAGTAAAATATGCAGCTTGAATGCCGTGAAAACACGCAAAAAACCAAGATAGAACTTTTATGCAATTGACTGTACAAACAGATTCAACATGAAATCAGTGCTAACTTCTACATTTACGGCATTTAGCTGACGCCCTTATCCAGAGCGATTTATGTCAGTGCTTTAAGTGATCCACATCTGTTTCTTAAACCTGTCAAGCTAGACCTAAGTCAATGTCTATTATTGTCAGTGTCAATGTCAGTGCTAAGTTTTGACATACTGCAGAAAGCAAAGGAACAGAAAAGCAAATAAAAGTAGTTGTTTTATGTTTAAGCCTGACAACAATCTTAAAACTAAAAGTTCATAAGTCAATATAAAGGAAAAGCCTGATAAACTTTTTACATTTTGAATGAAAGGAATATTTTAAGTAACAGGCTACTATATTTTAGTTCAACTTTTACAATTGTTTGTAAATAATTATTGTTGGTTACTACGGAAACAATTTTTTTTTTAAAAGAAAAGGTTGATAAAGAATAGGAAAATACATGCTGCACTTTTTTGGTAACAAAATGTTTTTCATTTAAATAGTTTTTCAAAAAAATTGGGGGAAATCAGAATTTTTAACTCATGCATGTACTGAACCTGAATCATGATTTGGGTGAATAGTTACATGCCTACTATTAACAAATAGTTTTTTTTTTTTGGTGATTAGAAAACGTGTGCAGTAATGGCTGGCTGATATCTTTGTAGTAGACCTAATCTATTTAAGACTCGAGTGCTGTCACACCCATTGTGTGTATATAAAAAAAACATAAAAAAGATGCTTTACTACCTCAAGAATCAATTATTTTCACTGTTTTTTTAATAAAGACTAAGTACACATTGTGCAAATCAAGGTACAAATTACCCAAAAGGACCCTAAAGGCAAGCCTTCTTTTTTATTCAAATCATACAGACAATTCACTATTACAAAAAATAATAATCATGAGAATAATTTTATCCCCAATCAATTCCCCTAATGTCTGATGAAAGTTTCCCTCTTAAAAAAAAAAAAAAAAAAAAAAAAAAAAAAATCCAGACTATGAGCAACTCTACAAAATGATGAAAGGATCCCAGAAAATGGCACCTGCTGTGTTCTCAGGAGCAGATTCTAAGTACTGGAGGAGTCAGGAGCTACTCCTGAGAACGCTGCAGGTGCCATCAGCCGGGATCAAGCAGAGGCTGAGACTGAGGCAGAGTAATGATGAAAGGAAGGGGAGTGGAGCAGGCCCATTAATCAGGCTTAAGAGGATGCTGGAGCCATTCCTTACACTGGTTGTGACTGACAGCAACGCAAAGCAAGTCCTTCTCAAAGTAATAAAGAGCAGAATTATTTGAACTAAAGGCCTTGTTAAAAGCGAACGTTCAAGGGAAGCACAGATCCAATAAAAGAGAGGTGTAAGGAGAAATGGAACAGGGGTTCAGTAATTTCATGTTTAACAAAAATGCACTAATAACAGAAGCGCTATGGGTGAGTCATATCAATGGGCACAAATAGTCCACTATTATTATGTAACTCATTTTTATCAATTAATTACTAAGTTTCAGTTAAACTGTGTTTTTTTTTTTTACCATTTAGTCTAATATAGAAAATACATATAAGGTTATCAGTAAGAAAACATGTTTAGAAAATCACCAAGTAGTAATAAGATTTCTAGTGTATTTAATATATATATATATATTTTTTTTTAAAAAAGCCTGACTAAATTGCACTATGACTGACAGTACTGAGTGTCTCGCTCACCTGCATACACTCGTTCTTGCCCATCACTCCCGCCAGCTGCAGGTAGCATTTCACCTGCTGCCTGATTTTCTGAAAGCAGTCGACAATGGGCACAGTGGGGATGGTGTGGATGCGGCTCAGGATGTCCAATGCCACATTAACCAGCCCCTGTTTGCGAGCGATCTTGCCATATTGGATGATGGCTGAGGCTGAGGCATGCACACCCAGCATGGCATTGTTGGTGTTGGGATCGTGCTGCGTGTTACTCTCATAAGCTGACACAATGGCTGCACAGATATTTAACACAGAGTTAGTGGACAGCTTCCCTCTAAAGCCATAAACACTTTCATGTCAGATATTACAGTGATGTGTCATAAAAGTCAAATGAACCCATCTTGATTCCTTTTTAATATATGATGCTCATGATCTAATGAGCTCTGGGTAGAGAAAACCCAGTGGGGCCCCAGCAGGTCATACAGCCCAGTTTACCCTGGTAGTGATGTTGACGCCACATGAAGATGCTGCTCCAGTGTGACAGGTCATCAGAGACGATGGGGAGCCGGTTCCTCCACGTCTTCACTACCGTCTTCATGTCGTGCAGGCTGGTGTTGCGGCCAAGGTTGGTCGGCTGAAGACCCATGTTGATCTGAGCGGCCTCCTGCAGCTCAATAATCTGTTGGGCAGCCTGTGTGAGAGAGACAGGAGGATGGACAGGTGAAAACCCAACTGTGGACACAGAACTTTCTATACCTCCTAAAAAAAACAACAAAAAAACTACAACATCAAAAATATCTCAACAGTTACATTAGCAAATGAATCTTTGAGTTCTGCCTACCCAAAACCCCTGGCAGCCCGCCCCCCACACACACACTCTCCTGCACACAGCAATCTCAAACCCATTACTGCACCTGTATTGCAGGCTTATGATCCTTATTGAAGAGGACAAAAAAATAGAGTGAAATGATGCCCGAGGTGGCTGGGCAAAAAGGGTGGATCAAAGTATCTTCTAACCCATTTATCCCAAATGACAAGAGATTGACCGTAAGCCGTTCAATGTGCTCCTGCCTTTGTGTAATCATCTCATCAGGCAAAATACAAGAAATATGAACAGACAATAGACTTGCAAAATGCCTTCATCCAGAAATGCAATCTATTTCTCATACTTGTGTATGACTGATTTTAGCACATCATGCTATAATGGTGCGGAATCAGTAAATGTTATCCCACCCCTTACATGCTCAAATGCTTATTTTATAAAGCTTTAAGACTATCAGGACTATATGTATTGTTATGGGATCGATCACAGAATGACTAGTAGAATGGTCAAATAGGCCTGGTGATTTACAACATGACAACTCGCATTGAGGAACCAACTGCTAACAAATACAAATGTGGAGCAAATCAAAGCGCTCTTAAAACAAAACAAATGGAGGGGGGGGATACAATATTTTTTCACAATTATCAGTTAATATCAGCTGATACCACATTATACTCTTCATTCGAACTGCCCATTCATCATATAAACCTAATTTTCTCACAGGTATTTAATCAAACGCTATCTGATGAGGGGAGGAAAGTAATTACTGCCATTTTAAACTTACTGCTTTACTCTCCTTTCGTGCATGCCCTCGATGCCTGCCTGCCCCATCACTTTTAATCGCTTTTATTGGATGAGGGAGGCGTTTTTCTCCCTCTGTGGTACCTGTGCAGCACTATAGCAGCAACAGGAGTAAACAGAATTTCTTGGAAATTCCAAACTGACCAGACCAGACAGAAAATTGTCTGCTGAAAAAGACCAAGGTATTTTTTTCACCCAACACAGGGACACAACCTCAATTCCATGGAATGATGCATGTTGTTTCAAGGCAATGGTACATTTGCTTGTCAACTGCAAAACTGCTTTATGGGGACATCAATGCAATCACACTAGCCAAAACGTCACATTTTCATTCATTTTAATTTCTGAAACTGATGTCAACTTTACCAATTCCTGGACTTTACACAGTTTTAAAAAGTAATAATTGTCCTATTTTTTTTTTTTAATTATATTACAGTAAAACACTGCACATTCATTGCTGTGTATGACAAGCTCCAAACAGTGACAGCACTGCTAGCAGAAAACATAGCATGCCAACATAGCATGGCAAAAGTAATATACAGGCACCCTTTCGCAATCGTTTTCACGGTCTGATTGTGCATGCGTCACTCAATATGCTGCATCTCGAACTGAATATTAATACAATGCACCTTATTCACAGCCACTACAGACCCGGTCAACACACACGGTCATTTCTAAAGACTTATGAAGCCAGAACTACAGGAGACAGTTGCTATTACTCACAAACCATTCAGGGAATAAATGTGTCAAAAGATTTGGAAGGAAATTACGTAACAGACAAGTGCAAAGCAGATGTTAGATGCAAGAACAGATTTCTTACATCATGGTCTTCTGAACTAAGTTTTGGACATTATTCCTCTGAAATGTTTGTGAAGAAACATGCTTGGGCAAAGCATGCCGCTTGTATGTACGTTAATTTGTGCAACACAGACAACAATAACCACAGAGTATACTGTGGACTGAGGGGACCTGCTAGCCGGAAAGAGTGTGAGAGTGCGAGAGGTTTCTAACCTGCAGCAGTGGGGTGTGGACATGAGAAACGATGTGAGGCAGTCTCCGCCACTCTCTGATAGCCAAGCTGCTGGCCATCTCCACCAAGCGCTCAATAAAGTTGAGTTGCTGCTCCTCTGGGTGACAGATGGCCAAGTACCCACGGTGCATGTTCACCTTCCATGCCATCTCCTTAGGACAGCTCAGTTCCACCTAACACACACAATTCAATTCCAATCACATTTTCATTATTTAAAAGGACTCAAACCACGGAAACCTGAATAGAAACATGCAAATCAGTACTGATTGATGATTGACATTTTTGCTATACCTCCATCAACTGTATATTTAATGTCCATATTAAAATCGCAAAAGTATAAAGTAGTTTGTTACGTACACTTAACATGAACCGAATATTTCACCTCTCAACATCGACAGGCAGTGCTGCGTTACAGCAACAAATAATATACAGTACTGTGCAAAAGTCTTAGGCATCCTATTTTTTTGCGTACAAATGGTGTTATAAATTACATT
>JAOVYU010000067.1:16821378-16835477 GCA_025674565.1 Synodontis membranacea
TTGGTGAGCAGCGCCTCAGTGCCTGGCACTGATTGACTGCGGCCAAACACCTGATGAGAGAAATATGAGACTTTGTGTTCAAACATGGCACTACGAATCATTTAAGCAGATACAGAGAGAGAGAGAGAGAGAGAGAGAGAGAGAGAGAGAGAGAGAGAGAGAGAGAGAGAGGGGACTACAGCTGTGACACATCAAACTGACACTGCGCTTAAGAGTTCCTCACCGTGCCCACTGCACCGGTAGCTGTGCGGAACCTCTTGACATCCTGAGCAGAGTCCACAGAAGCCCCACGCTTCAGAGCTCCAGAGCTTGTGCCCTCGCCACCAGCAGTTGCGTCTGCTTCCGATTCCGGCTGCCACCAAGACATATAATTCATACGAGGGTTTTATCCATGCGAAACAGAGTACTCCGAAGGATATTCAAAAGGTTTTGGTGACTTTCAATTTAAGACAATCTAAATAACTAAACGTGCCTGACCTGCTGATCTTTGATCCGCTGAAGCTCCCATTTAATGACCACCTCAGCCAGGTCCACAGCCAGCTTCCTCTGCTCGATAGTGACACTTGGGGTGAAGCCGAGTCGCTGCATGGCGCTGATCATGTGCTGCACGAGGTGATGCCTCACAGGATAGTACACCTGGCCACAAACAAGCATGATGTCAAGTGTGAGAGCAAACGGAATGTCAGTTTCTCATATTCTTGGTCTACAATCTGAGGTGTACAAGTGGAGGCCGACTCGTACCCTGAAGTGCTGCACAATGAGGTGCAGTATATGGACCAGCTGCGGCACAGTGTGGCCCTCCTCCACAATGATCTTGCGGGTCCAGTGAGTGAGCATCTGATGCCCATCCTCCATGCGGGCAGGTACAGCTGGAGTGAGGATAGCCATGGCCTGCCGCACGATGGCACGAGCCTCCATAGTGTGAGCTTTCAACAGACTGTGGAACACCTGGAAACAGAACATTCATTCATTCAAAATATTATAAATAAAAAAAAAAAAAACATCTGTCTTGTGGATCTGCAATCTCTTATTCAGGTCTGGATAACAGGTTACAATACGGTACAAAGATGGTATCTTTCAAATGGCTGCAACCTTATACTTAAAAACTGTATACTATTATGGCGGTTTGACTGCTCTGTTCACTCCTAATTCTCTAACCTGCAGGACGATCTTCTTGTGAATGGCAAATTTGGCGATGATATGGGCCAGGAGCAGATGGCCGCTGTATTTGCAGGCCGGGTCCACGCAGGCTTTGGGTAGCAGACAGGGCCAGGCGAAGGTCATGAGGCGCCTCAGTTTGCTGTTCCTGCTCTTGTTGTTGTCATGAATGTGGTGAGGAGCATGTTCCACCAGCAGTGTGGAGAACTGCAGCAGGTTGATCCTCAGTGAATCCAGAAGGTCAGATTGCTTCTCTGGGTCCAGCACCTGCATGACAGTTTAACGTAAACAAACGTACAAGATTTCATCCTTCTGAAAATACTACTGCAGTAAGTAAAAACAGAGATTTGAGGTGGCTCTGGCTAAGAGAGTAACAGATAGGCCAGGCTCTTTGCCACGGTTAATGCCAGACTGAGGAAGAGATAATCAATTTCAGTGTGAAACAAATGGAGGCCAATATCCCTCAGCATTTTGTCTTGGCTATAATCAGATTCGAAACACCACAAACACTATGACCTTTACTGAGGTTTGATATTTCTCTCAGACCAACATTAGCCCCCGGTCGGCAGTGAAGGACAGCTCGGCTGTGGATTACCTTGGTGATGAAAACACTAGTGATGCTCTCGGGATTGTCACCCTCTGGGTTGGGGGGCCCCAGGAGCTGCTCACCTTCCCCTTTCTCAAAGCTGTAGAGAAAGGCTGGATGTAGGATGTGCTGCAAAACCTGATGTGTGGGGGAAAAAAAGTCACAGTGATACAAATTAACAATACAGATCAACACTTTGGACTAGCAACGATGCAACAAATGCTAAGCTGAGGCTGCAAAAGTGACCAAGTTGTCAAGAGTGTGCTATAATTTATTGCTTTCACAGAACTTCTGCTGCCGTGTGGCAGGTCTGATTTTGAGTCATGGGTGGCAGTTCATTCTCCAGCTCTGTGATATTAATCACAGTGACATGAGAGCACATTACAATAATGGCATTAGACTGTTTGTGTTCCCCTCTGGCTCTCCTGCTCAAATTCCAAGAAGGGGAATGATAAATGTAGGAAAAATCTAACGTGTGTTAGTGTACAAAGGGGACATGAGAGAGAGAGAGAGAGAAACGGTGAGAAATAAAAGATAACAGACAACAGTCAAGCAATTGCTGTAGTTCTACACACCATGTCTAACCCTCGAACTCCTACAATTCTGTACATCTATCAATCACTGTTCAGATGGAAAAGCTGTTCTACAAAATCATATATGCTTAATGAATATTTATGCTAAAAAATATACTTTTTATGCTAAAAAAAAAAAATTTATATCACTGCTCTCAAAATACCAGTATCTGTACAGACCCTTACAAAAAGCAGTATTATTCAGTATAAAACACCACATTTTGAAAATACTAACAGCATGTCTAAACTCTCAGGTTGTTGGGCTCTCTCTCAACTCTCTCATTAAGCCCTTACAGAAAAGCATCTGGCAGCACCACTTGAGCTGAGACACATCCCATTAGAGAAAGTGATCAATAATCATGTCTGCTTGTCCCCCTGGGTAATTCAGACCAGTGGGCAAACCAGTCTTTGTCTGTCTCTGCAGGTGAGACAAAAACTAGCTGTGTCGGCTGGCTGCATTGTGTTGCTTGACAGTGGCCGCTGAGTGTATGCTTTGTTGTGTTAGCGTGTGTGTAAAATAAATGACGGCACGTACGGTGCTGGTATCAGGCAGGCCGCAGGGCTGCAGGTGTGCCTTCATTATCCCCCCGCCCTAATGAGCCCCTACACCGTTAGCATGAGTGATGGAGCAGCACAGACTCCATTACACACTATCTATTAGGGCAGCACACAGCCACTAAACACAGACACCCCACCTACACATCCACCACAAAACCCACAGAGAATACCACTCAAAACAAGCACTGTGTTAAAACGTGTTGCTGTGTCTACTCTTGGAAAATGTCTCTGCGTGCACTTTTAGCAGCAGTGATTCGGAAGCAGACAGGCGGGAGCTGAGAAAATGGTTACGATATATAGAGCTGTAGTGCCTAGACGGCAAAACCACCAAAAATCTTGGAAATAGACAGTTTCTGGTATCGAAAGGAAAGTTAATCAAAGGACATTGATTGCTGCCAATACTGAAACCACATATATTTAGGTGGATAAATCCTGACACTGAAATGAGTCACTATGGACACCATTTACTTATTGCTTAAATCTGCTTATCAAACCATAACACCGCTGTCAGGCAAAGCTCCTCCAACTGCAGCCTCTATTTCTGATTATTCCCCTACCTCACGGTTTATGATTTGTGTAAAGCTTTGTAATGTGCAGATAAATCTTCATTATTCCTCAGAGAGCTGTCCGTGTGTAGATGCAGTGATTCCGAAAGCAAAGCTGAGCTTGTCTGTAATAAAAGCTTCCTCCCCGCTTTAGTCCACGTATATTCAGGGGCCGCTCAAATACAGGATTACGCTCCCAAAGTTCAGGTAGCATGACAGCGGCACGTTCCGATCTCATGCCTCAGCAATTTTGCTTCTAATTAAGCGTGGAGCTAATGTTTGCTATGCACGGGAACGCTGATCCATGTCATAAAATCAGTCACACCCCCAAATAAGTCCCAGCGAATAGAGGAAAAGGGTCACAGCAAAGTCAAGCCAGATCAGAGTTTCCCTGTGCTGCAAAGGCATGCTAAACACCTCAGAGAGTTTCTTTTATAAGGTCCAATTCCCAAGCCTTGGAAATTCAGTTCTGTGCCACACTTAACTAACAGTCTTTAAGACTCGGGTGAAAAAAATTCTCCCAATCACAGCGTCATTACCAACCAGGTGTCTCACCTTGGCTTTGAGCTCATCATTAAACTGCGGGTCGTTGAATTCGACGAAGCGAAAGAAGAGCGCTCGTTTGTGTGCAATGCTGTAGTTCTTTGGGATCTCTTCCTCCATGTACTCCTTTAGGAAGGTCATGTTGCACAGGAAACGGCCAGTGAAGGCTCGCAACAGCTGGAACAGCAGCTCAATCTCAGAGTAGTTGCGTCTGGTAAAGCAACAATCCACTCAGTCGACAAGCAAATAAGACAACTATCATACGGATTTCTGCATAGACACGAGATTGAACAAAACGAAGAATGTCTTGGTCATACTTGCAATAGCTGAGCAGGCAGTAGGCCAGCAATTTAGGCTCCTTCCAGTTAGTAGCAGCCATATTGTCTTTACGGTGGCGTTCCTGGAAGGCCTCGCTAACCCAGACGCGTCTTAGTTGGCTGACCAACGAGTGCTGGCCGGCCAGCCAGCCTTCATCGTTCTTCACTATGATGCTTATGATCTAAGACAAAAGAGAAATAGTTACGACTGCAGTCCTGTTGTGAACGGTCAGTCTTTGGAATAATGGGGAATGACGAGAATATTGACCCAAGCCTCTTGTTTACCTTAATGGCCTGGAACTGCAGGTCTAGGCGAGCTGTGCTGGTGGAGGGTGAGCCAGGCCGCACTGTACCTGGAGTACCTGCAGGAACTAGCAGGGGGACGAAGCGGCTTGGGTTTGAGGCCAACACATCTCGGAGGGGCTTGGCATCTTTGTGCTTCAAGAAACTCTGAAATAGGAAGGTCTATCGAGTCAGCAAACGATTCAACCATACGCAGCTCCTAAAACGAATGAGCGCTTATAACACTCAAATTGGGTTTACCATGAACATGCGGCTCCACTGTGGGTCGTTCAGTGTGGCCTCCATCATGAACAGTTCCACTGTCTGGGAGGGATGACGTGTCAGGAACTTGATGAGTGGCTCTCGGAAAGGACTGCCCGCCTTAATGGACACACAAGATAAGCTCATGTCTGTTGCCAAATATTTCCAAAACACAATATACATAGATCAATGGTTTGACTTAAAAAAAAATAAAATAAAATCAATAAAATAAAAACCTTGTACCTCAATTAGCATGGCTCTCTCAGTCTTCATCACTACCTCCAGCAGGGGTTTGACCAGAGTCTGAGGGGCGGCCGGGATTAGGTGAAAGAGGTTTATGATGGCTGAGCAGATCTTCATCTCCTATACGGAACAAAAGAGAACAAGCAGCATCATTCTGTTAGTAATTTGTATATGCATTATTACCCACGGTACAAACTAAACAGCAAGGAACACTGGGGAAAAATCCTCAGGGACAAACAAAATGGTTTAAACATTTTAATGTTAAATATGGTAGAGATGTACTATGAAGCACAAAAGAAATCATATGTTTGTAAATTTAATTTCCGAGACTGTTGGCTACAGTTCAGTAATTTGATTTGTTTTAGAGTACAACACATTAGAGGTTGCTTGCTGACCTAGGACAATAAGTAAGCACCAGTCTGGGAGGAAAGCGTCAATGCTTAAGCTCCAAAAAGCTTGGTACTTTAAAGCACCTCAAGCACCTTCACAGACTTCACCAATTTTTATGCAAAATGTAAATAAATTAATTCATCAATCAATAAGCATGTACTGAACTAGGATATTTAAATATATACAAACACACTGTCACCATTCAGCTGTCTGAATACTCCACTCAACAACGACTAAGTCTATACTCGAAGGGGGAGAGCACAGGACAACGGTGATACTCAGAAATCAAACACGACACCACAGACACAGAGGCACAGTTACAGAGCACTCCATCAGCACAGAGAGGGGGGGAGGGAGAAAAAATAAATAAATAAATAAAAAAGCACAAGCACAGGCAGAACGCCTCCCAACACAGCACCATCTCACCTCCACACCCTCCATGGCAGGCTGCTCCAGAACAAGAGAATAACGGACACACAATCAGCAAAGCAGTGAGTGACAGGACAGCAAGTGAAGAACATTAATGATGGAGGGGAGGTTGGGGTGCGAAAAAAGAAAGGAAACGTGAAAAGGAGATGCTACATGACAACCAAATGAGTGGAGTGGGCTGGTCATGAAGCACAAATTGACAGCATGGCTGAGAAGGGTCTAAAAAAAAAAATTGTAGAGGTAAAAATTGCGTCTGATGACACATTTAAAAGACAGGGTTGAAGGAATTGACAAAAATATCAGTGTTGTCCAGCCGTTTCACTTCTCCCAGCTCAGCATCCCGAGACCCCGCCTTCTGTCCCTGGCTGGCTCCGCCTCACCAGCATGGCCGCTCATGAACTACAAGTACCCAGGGCCAATTTGCATGCAATTACAATACGTTTAGAGAAAGTAGGTACAAAGAGAGTGCCACAGAGAATGTCAGTTATCTATGAGGTTCCATCCTCTCACCTTTTCTTTCCTCTACAAGGTTATCTGCCCACTAAGATAACAAGGATCCAGTGCTTGGAGGCTTGTTAGCAAGCCGACCCTTGGGAGTCTGGCGCCTAATTAATCATTGATTGTAATATGGCCACACACACACACACACACAGACCTCATATTTAAGTGAGCTGTTTTGGGACAGAACGCAGTGCGGACACCTCAGATCTCTGCTACCACTCTCATTATACGCAGCACTGCTAGAACGCTGCTACAATGCTGACTGAACAGGCTTGAGCTGAGGTAGAAAAATCACTCAGGAATGTCTGCATTTGGAAAAAATGTGAAGGTCAAAGTAAAGACACCAAGAGTCAGCACTGACTCCCAAGAACAAGCTAAGTCAGCCCTGCTGAACCCGACTGCAAGCAAAAGGAAACGCGCTCACACTTACACTGCCGTCACTGCGCTGGCCTCCTTTATGAGTTAGCACCACCACCTCCATCCATTTCCTCAAGTGTTGCTGAGAGAAACAAAGCCGAAAGGTCACACAAATATAACATGACCATCTTGACATTTCAGAACGAATGACAGATTGAATGGCAGGTGACAATGAGCTATATTAATGGAAAGGGTAAGTCGTGTGCTTGGTGTAACTCACCATCATCTGGTCACAGAACTTGTCGTTGAAGGAGTTGGGGAAGAGTCTCGTGACAGATGTGAGCCTGTTTACCACATTTAGAGTCAGACTGCGATAATCTCCCAGCATCATCAGCAGAGGCCGCATGTGAGTGTGGATCTGATCCACTTCGATGGTGGCTCCCTCCAAGAACTGTGTTCAAAAAAACATCCACAAAGTGAGACACACATTCGTTTAAAGTGCCTTTTATGAAGCTGTCAAATGGGGAAAAACGAATCAGTGATTCGCTGAGAAATGTCTAATATTCAGCAACAGTACAAATGTTTTTTAGCTGCCTGGTTGTTCTACTGTCAGACCACATCCAAGCCACAGTATGTAGTGCAGAAGGTGATGGCTGTATGGTGCCATGATGGTGAGTTATATCACCAAGAGGAGTATTAAACGGGCTGGCTCAACCTAACCTTGAATCCTCACTGCCAAGAGAGTCGCCATTTTTGAGAGTAGCACTATTCCGAAACAATCTGCAACAATTCGGAGACACCCGACGCCACAGAGCTTAAATTCTACCCTGAAACTGAAAAGATTTTGTCAAGGGATCTTTATTTGTAATTCTTTGGACCGATTCAGTGTTTTCGTATATGGTTATTCTGAAAGTAATGGACCTGAACCGGCATCAGCCATCTTGCAGGCAGCCACAAAGACAAGGTAGACTTTGTTCCAAGGTGAGACATATATGAAGAAAAACCTTGAAGAAAAAGAAAAAAAAAATCACTAACAGCAAATTTTTAGAGGTTTTGCCGCACAGAGAACTAATAGATAGGGATCACATGCGTTAAAAAAAAAAAAAATTGCACTGGATTCTGGGAAGGGTGAACCGGCCCATTTATGTTTACACGCACGTAGCAAACAAAATTTTTCTTTTTTTTGCAATCAGTAGACTTAGTTGCTAATGATATTTACAACAACTCTGTTCATTCTGATACAAAATATCAAATCTTTATTAACTGAATTTTCAGGCTGTGAAATCCAGGAATGCTTCCTTGAGAATCAAGCGTATAGAATCTGGAATTTTTTGATAAATTCAATGATGCATCAGGTAAATTCATGCGACCGATTTAACCAATACTTCATAATATACATAATAGCGACAATATACGACGTTTCCAAATGTCTGACTTCTTAAAGAAGGAGAGATATGATCTTATTCCAAAGCAGTATCATGCTGCATAAAAACAGCATGCTGCCTTTCAGTCTCCTGTCAATGGTGGGGCAGAAAAACTCAAAGCCCCGTGTATCTCCATTAGCAGAGGAAAGGCCACTCTAATAAAGCCCGGGCCAGTCTTCCAAAGCTAGATGATGCATCACAGCCACATTCATTTTCCTCACCGCCTGCCTCACTCCATCCTGTATTGATTGTTCCAGGCAGAACTCATTAGTGGCAGCACGGCAGGGAGAGATGCAGAGAAAGGGGAATAAAAGAAGACCAGTGTTGTGAGAGAGCTGACCTTTCTCATGCAGGCCTCCCCAGCCTCCTGCAGCTCACTGTTGGTGGAATTCAGGGCCTTGAAGAGGGCTGCAATAATCTTCTCCCTAGACTGGGGCAGGTAGTTACAGGCAGCCAAAGCATCTGAACAGGCACACACAGAAATACACAGAAATTGGCTTACGCAAGATGCATATTAATGTTTACAGGTAGTTCATAACTCTCTTGGAGCTCTTGATGTGGCCTAACGTACATCACAATTTTGTGGCAGTTTGGGAAACCTGCTGGAGGTCGCTGAAGTTTGGTAAACATTTAACAATGACATCAGAAAATGTTATAACTAACAAGGCTATAAATTAAGTTATAACAATAGACAACTGTGAAGGTCATTAATAAATTGCATCATATTTAA
Source organism: Synodontis membranacea (assembly GCA_025674565.1). Classification (NCBI taxonomy): domain Eukaryota; kingdom Metazoa; phylum Chordata; class Actinopteri; order Siluriformes; family Mochokidae; genus Synodontis; species Synodontis membranacea. Next base: position 16,830,275 of record JAOVYU010000067.1, read on the forward strand.
ATCTCAGTGAAATTTTCTCAGGCTGCCATGCAGAATCTCTTTACTCAGGTACATTTTAAATTCATTAGCAGGAAGAAATAAATACTCACTGAGTGCAGCAATGCGCAAGGGCACCAGAGAAGGCAGACTCTTGTAGCAGGGCAGCTTCATAAGCGCTGCATCTTCAGCTTCACACAGATTCAACAACTGTACAAAACACAAACACTGATCAAGGCAAAAGCACCTGTAACAATGAATATCCTTAAAACAAAGCACCCTATTAAAGAAAAATCCCATGTTTTAAATCCTAAACCTTTAGTAGCACATGTGTGATTACCAAAAATAAAAACTGACTTGCACCGACTGTAAACAAATGTATAATAAAAGTTTAGGAACATTTATTGCTTTTGGTCAACAATGATACAGTGGATGAACACTAGGAAAAACTGCAAATGTTCTAAAATCGTTGTTCTATTGATAGTGTGATTAGTTTAATTCTGTGTCTGTGATTTCTGACATTCTGTAGTGCACAAGTGCACCCAGCTTACCTCAGTGTAGAAGACCTTGTGCTCGACGACGCTGAGATCCATGGTGAAGAGGCGCGGCTGCAGCGTGGTGCAGAATGTGTTCCCTTCCATCAGCCCTATCTGAGCATTGGCAGGCTGGTGACGAAGAAGGTGCTTCTTAGGAGGAACCATGTCCTGAAGAACCTGATAGCAAACAAACATCAATCTTAAACTTTTCTAGATTACATGTGAAGGCACACAATCATTTATGGGTTTCTCTTTGTTTGAGAGAGGTTATATCCTAAGCTACATTTGTCTTTGGTTACGTTTATTGCTTTTATTATCTTTGGGAAGCATCTGGAGGATTTGTAATGCATGAGACGTGTTGTATTTCATACTCCAACTGCATTTCAGTCAGGTTCACGAACATCCATCAGTGTGTGTGTGTGGGGGGGGGGGGATAAACAAAAACAAAACAAGTTGATGAAAACGTAATCGTTTACAGCCCTGACGGTTCACTACTCAAACGCACCTCTTTGTGAGGCTCCATGATGATTGTGACGCTCTTTCCAGTGACCTGGGCCAGAACCTGCAACGAGTGCATGGCTTGCTTGCGGACAGTGGAGTTGGGAGAGGTGACCTCGCGCACCAGGTCGTGGGTCACCATGTGGAAGGACTTGTCCTGTGCACTGAGCAACTCCTCAGTCTTCTCCTCCTCCTTCAGCGGAGTGGCACAGCGCACCAGCAGCTGCTCCAGGGTGGTCTTCGCCATGGCCACTGCCCCATTAGATACCTGCGACAAACAACAGGAGGTCAGTGCTTAGGGTTACTGTATACTTGCTATTACGGCACTGGAACAGATTCATGGGAAAGTTGATTTTCCTGTAACAACATAAGCATTTTATTCCACTTTGCCAGTAACTCTTTTTTCTTTTTTTAACCAATTAAAGAACAGTCATACTTTTAATACATTCATAGACACATTTAACATTGTGGAAGATCCATAAAACAAGTTTAACATTTGTGCTATAACAGTTTGATTATGTGTAAATTATAGCATCAAATGTGTGCAGCATCTGAAATACACGTCCCAGTGAAGTACCTGTTACTATAGAAAGGATAACATATTAGACTGAGCACATTAACACAAACCTAAGACTTGCTTTGCAAACGGCACTACTGTCACGGTCATTGTTACAGAAAAGCAATTTGATCGAACAGAATTTAGTAGCACGGTGGAATAGCTGTCAAGAAAGCACCATCTTCCTAGTGCCACTAATTCACAGTGAAAATATTTATTTGGGATTTTTGAATAATAATCATCAAATCCAACCACAGCTTCCATTTTATAAATGGAAGCCAGAAAACAAATCAAGCTGTCATGGAGACGAAAGGCTAAAGCCATTGTCTGGCTTTACTGGCATGTTACTGGTTCCTGATAATCCAAATTTGCTAGCCAGGAACCAGCTCTTTTGTGAGGAAAATACACAGAAAGACTTGAGATCAGGCATGGCTGCAAGAAAACAATAGCACCACCTTTAGTGTGGAGCAAATCTGGTGCCTCCGCTTGTGCATGATTCTATAGAGACAGGCACTGTCCCTCTAGTAAACGCCAAGAACAGAAACCTTTAGGTGAGACACTGTGACTGTGCTCTTACCTCGCCTGTGAGGTCCATCATGACAAATAGCAGAGCCTTGAGGAAGGTGAGTTGGTTCTGCAGCACCCAAATAAGTGGCAGCCTCTCCATGAGGAACTTTATAGACACCACTCCACCAAGCTTGGCGTACCAAGCCTGCTCATAGCAACACGCACACAAACGCTCCACGATGTAGGAGAAGAGTGGCAGTTGGCACGCCTGGCAAGAACAAATACTACATTTTAACACACAGCTTGAGTCAGAAAAATGTCTTATTAAATATCGACAGTTATCAGGTATGCACAGAGTCGGGACGTGTTTCGCAGAAAGACTGACTCACCCTCTCTTTGGATCCCAAGATAATGCTAGCGACATCGAAAATGACCGCCAGCGCGACCTCGCCAATCTTACACAGCTCTTTCTCCTCATATGCCATGCAGATGGCAATGGCATCGATCAGCACCAGGGGATCCATTCCCTTAGAGCCATTCTCCTCGCTGTGGAACATGGCAGTACTTGGCTGACTGCCTAGCTGGTAGCACGGCAGCAGGAATGGACCTGAGACATTAAAAAGAGAGTTAAAGATTAGGGGAAACTGCTCATCTGCATTATGCATAATGACTTAGTTACAGTATTCAAATCTGAAATGCAAAAGTAGGCCTGGATTCTGAAAAGAAGAAAAAAAAAACTTTTAATTCATGGCCCAGTGCATAAGGAAAATAGAGTCACACGTACCACACTGCTGCGCTACGGCCACCATGGTGTAATGGCGGATGAGACTGGCCACGAAAGGCAGCGCACTGGGACGCAGATCCTTAATGACTGCAGACATGAAGGCTCCGGTCAGGGCTTGTTCAAATGTCCTGCGTGCAGGCGTGTCCTGGGCCTTGTACCGGTGGGAAATGATTACGTTGGGGATCCATTTCTCCGTAAAGCTGGAAGAAAAAGAATTCAGCGCATCGTTAAATCGCATCAGCAGCATAAAAAGACCGACACAAAAATTTCAACTTAATCTACTTTACATCTACCACATCTGTAGTGCATACGTGAGCACTGTGGAAATTAATTTACACATTACATTTTTTTTTTATTATTAGATAAATCCACCCATCCACCCTGACCATGATAAAGCAATTACTGAAGATTAAAGAAATTTCTGAATAAATTAACGTTGGAATACGTTTTGGAAATATTCTCGATCCATCCGTGTAGAAAATACTACCGATAGAGCCTAATGCGTATGGCCAAACCGCAGCCGATATGCAGTATATCCTCATGGTTGCGATATGGATTAATTATAGAATACTGACTGATTTTTTGGGGTATGGTCGATATGCTATACATGAGCTGATGAGTTTAGCTTAAAAAAATAATAATAATTAAAAATAAAAACATTTCCTGGTCACAAACTCAAATCAGGTAATAGAGTTATAGAGGTTGATTAGTCAATGCCAAAAAAGATGTTTATACATCAACAGCTCAGTCTTGTGGGAGCTTCTGCTTTGTATTTGACCGGCATTTGGATGTTTCATTATTTACCCCACTGATAGGAATGCTATGATTGAGCGGCTGTTTTATCCATGCCTGGGCTTGTATTCTATAAGGCCAAATGCCAGTAGCAGCAGTGATGGATTGCGCCATTTCATTATCGCCATTTAAAAGACTTTGGCTTTGGCCTAGACAGAGTCGAGGATCTGGCTAGCGGGGGGAGGGAGTGGCGGATCAATTCAAATTCATACCGCCACCACTTGAATGGGACTCCATTATCCGGGCTGGCATTTGAGATATTAAGAGAGCATGCTGCATTCTGAAAAGGAGCTTTTCACGGTGACCGGCGCAGTCTGCCGCGCTCAAAGCAGGAAAGAGAGGATGTCATGAATCAAGACATCTGACAGCCGAGGCTGCTCTTCCCCCTTCATAACTGACACACTTCATTATCTCTGCGAGGGGCGCAGGCAGCAGGCTTTTGGGGTAAACAGACAGAGAGGAAAGTCAATTAGCCGCAGCACAGAGTTCAATGCCTGGGTAATGTGACCTAGCTCCCCTCTACGCACAACCGCTCGAACTGTCTCTGAGTAATTAGCCCTTTTTAAACAGGGCGCACGTGGCCCTGAAGAACCACAGAGGTGAGGATAAAAACAGAAGCCGACTGTGCTCATGTTGCGCACTGCGCTCTGAGAACCGACAGTAGGAACAAAAGGATGGGACGAGCACAGCGGGAAACCAGAGATCCAATCATCAATGGGGGGGTGGGACAAAAACAAATGGATGAAAACGGAATCATTTCCAGTCCTGATGGTACCCTACTCAAATACACCTCTTTCAAAACTAACTCCTCTGGGAAGCAAGCTTTATACTGTCTGTCTTTATGGTTTGTCTAAAAGGTGAGTGGATCTTACTTGGGATGGGCAAGGAGCTGGTACAGGGCGTGTTTGTTATCCTCCAGGCTGGTCATCGCCACCAAGAAGCATTTGATCACCTCCCAAGCCTGTCGTCTGTAATATGGTTCTGTGTTGGCACTCTTCAGACAGTCCAGCGCTGTCTCTATGGCCTGGAAAACAGCGAAAGATCCCTCATCACTCGAAGAGAAACAGTGACATAAAAGCTACAAGCATATGCCGGTGGGGTTCGTACGTCGCAAAGTACCTCCGATTTTAACTTTAAATCTGAATTATTTTCTCAAATCATTTTGTTTGCAACGTTCAAGATATTACCTTAAAACCTACCTCACCATATTATATCACAAATTAAAAGCAGACACTTTAAAAGTTTTAGGCTTTTCCTTCATTATAAGATCTGTTGAATCCCTGAACTGTACTTCGTATTATACACACTAAACCTGCTCTGTCATACTAAACACCATTAGAATTATGAACAGACAAGGTTTAGTGATGGAGATGATGAGTTAAATGGATATATACTTGCACATGGCAGAAAAGATATTGGGTGGGGGGAGGGAAGGTGAACCAAGCTCTTTTTATCCTCTTGAAACCCTTTTTTCAATAAAGGTGAATTTAAGTTGTAAAAGTCCTCTCTTATAGGTGGTACACACTAAAAATGGGGGGGGGGGGGGGGGGGTGA
>JAOVYU010000067.1:16851593-16863395 GCA_025674565.1 Synodontis membranacea
GAATCTGTTAGGAGATAGATAGATAGATAGATAGATAGATAGATAGATAGATAGATAGATAGATAGATAGATAGATAAAAAGTGTAAACAGTTGCTTTGGCTGCTTAATACTGCTCTGAAAAGAATACAGCTGGAGATGATGCAGTTCATGACTCACCTCTTGAGAGATCGGAGGTCTAAACTGTTTGTGCAGTTCAATGATGATGCGCAGACAGATAAGCACGTTTTCCTCACTTTCGATCTAAAGAAGAAAAGAGAAGGATTCAAAATGCAGCACTGGCAACTTGGAGTCGATATGTTACAGCTACTATAATGCGTGACTGCTTTGCAGGTGTCCCACAGTGACATCAAACGAACCTCGAGGAAGCGAAACATCACTGAAAGGATGTTTTTCACATGAGGTCGCAGGTGCTCGTTGGTAGGGATGCGGTGGATAATTTCAAGAACCAGTTTCCTTAATTGCTGTAAGAGAACATCAGAGTAAGAAACCCGACTGAGCTTCAACCGGGAAGGGCTTCCGGGGTGAAGCTTAAGAGTAACAGCACTGAAAGATTGTTTAGGTAGAAAAGAGGAGGAGTAATGCACCTGGGTGGGCTTCTCCTGGAGAAACTGCACCTCTCCGTCCTGAAGAAAGGTGAGAAAGCGGGGGATGATGTGTTCCAGAAAAGTTGAGTACTGTGGAGACGACGTCACATTCTAGAAAAACGAGATTTAAGAAAAGAAAAGAGATATATATATTTTTTTTTATATAGGATATAGATAGAAAGTGCACACTGGGGGGGAAGGGGGGAAAAAAAACAAAACACAAATGCTAAGGTCAACATTTCTGAATTTAGGACTTTAAGGCTTACCTCAAAGTTTTCACTGACTTCCTGCATCATTTTCAGCTTGGTCTCATCCTCTGAAAGTGACCGAGAGAAGGGCACAGTATTGGTTACTCAGATACTGTCAAAAAATTCCCGTCACTTCCAAATCAAACGCCTTGACCCGCTCTTGACCCGGCCTTCTTTCAGACCACTTACAGTCAGCATTCGTGTTTTTGTAAAGCGTGTTATTTATATTTCAGTCATCCAGGCCAACAGCCCAACTGAAATCCCATTTGGGTGTCTCCTGAGCATCACTTCCCCTCTCAAACTGCAGTGCCAAACAGGAAATTTGGCCATATTTGTGGAATTGACTGATAACAACTGGATCAGGTTTTACGCTGTATGCTCTTCAAGATGTTAGGGGTGTAATCACTTTGCCATTACCGCTGCGTTCGATCTGCCTCAGAAGTGGTGAGTAGGAGCTCAAATGACAAATTTCGACCGCCGTGCATCGAAGGTACATATATTTTCCTCCTATAAACCCAGTATAGTCAATGTGATAGACCTAGGAACTGAATATGTTGATTGACCTAAGGCGAAATTATCGATTGTTAGCAAAATGATGCGTGTACACACACACGGCGTAACTCATACACGAGTGCCCCTTTGTTTTCTTTCTGATGCCTTGAGCAGCCGTGTTGATTCGGCGTCAGTCTGTAAATTAGTAATTAATTATAGTTGTGACTACAACTAGTTGATGAGTAGGAAGAGGGCATCTTATTTAGCTTTCGCTGGTTCGAGGTTTGGTAATCGGATCCCCACAGCCAAATGAATCCTTTTACGATGTGATGTCTTCGTCTGAGAGCAAAATCAGGCTGAAACGGTTCGGAAACGGCCCTCTGGGTTGAGGAAGTCTTTTTTTTTTTTTTTTTTAACTTCCATACAAAAATAACTGACCCTCTTTTACATAAAACCTGTTTTCGGGGTGCAGCGTGGGCCAAGTTAGCAAGCATTACATTTTGAAGTTCAACAGTGACAAAACATAGCCAGTGTAGAAATAGGATAACTTCACTGGCAAGATATCCGGACACATCACGTTTTTGCAGTTGCAGATTTGCATATCATATCACTAAGAGTTGACTGTTGTCCTTGGCGGAGGTCTTCGCTCTCCAGGTTCCCTCCTAGTTCAGTATTAGAAGTGCTTTTAGGTTCTCGGTGGACGGGTGATGCTCAGGAGCGGTTAAAGTGGGAATATCAGTGTGAGCTCTACAGGCACTCGGACGTCACCATTACATGAAAAACTGCAGGAGTGAAGTGAAAGTGACGAAAGTGATCGATAGTCATTATTGACGCACAACAACGAAATACACGGTGTCCTCTGCATTTAACCCACGTCTGAAATAGTGACGCACAGCAGGGGGGGCAGCTATTTCAGCTGCCCGGGCCGGTACCTTGCTGGTCAGGGATTCAAACCTGCGAACTTTCGATTGCAAATGCGCTTCCCCGACCGTCAGGCCACCATCTGTCGACAGCTAGTAGCAGCAGGACGCGTGCTCTGTACTCACGTGTGTTGTTGTCAGTGAGGGCTGCTACGAACTGCAGGTACTTCTTCATGAGGGTGGTCTGATCCACCACGGTGGCGCTGGGTGTGGCTACGAACGCCATGACGACGGCACGTGCTGCTCAATCAGGGGTGGACCGGCGCGTGCAGGGTTAATCAGCTCAAACACATCCTGCCTGCAATGACAAGTAGATGATCACCACACACACACACACACAATGTCCATCACTCACTCACTCAGTCACACACACCTACAAGCAACCCTACACGTCCATGTCACTGACTCGGTGCGATGGGATTCTATCTGCTACATCATCATATCATTTACATATTCAAATAAATACATTCAACAGATATCACTGATCATCAGGAATGCACGTGATGCATCAGTAAGGCGGTGTCTTAAGGCAGACAGCCTGCAGTGCACAAACGGTACTGCACAGAGCTCCCATCACACACACACACACATATATACACAAATGTACACACCAACAGTACTGCACAGAGCTCCCATCACACACACACATATACACACAAACAGTACTGCACAGGGCTCCCATCACACACACACATATACACACAAACAGTACTGCACAGGGCTCCCATCACACACACACATACACACACACATGTACACACACACATGTACACACACACAAACAGTACTGCACAGGGCTCCCATCACACACACACACATATGTACACACACACACAGTACTGCACAGGGCTCCCATCACACACACACACACACACACACACACACACAGTACTGCACAGGGCTCCCATCACACACACACACACATATATATATATACACACACACACACAAACAGTACTGCACAGGGCTCCCATCACACACACACACACACACATACACACACACACACACACACACAGTACTGCACAGAGCTTCCATCACACACACACACACACAAACAGTACTGCACAGGACTCCCATCACACACACACACACACGTACACACATGTACACACAAACAGTACTGCACAGAGCTCCCATCACACACACATATACACACACACAAACAGTACTGCACAGAGCTTCCATCACATACACACACACAAACAGTACTACACAGGACTCCCATCACACACACAAATAGTACTGCACAGAGCTCCCATCACACACACACACACACACATATACACACACACAAACAGTACTGCACAGAGCTTCCATCACATACACACACACAAACAGTACTACACAGGACTCCCATCACACACACAAATAGTACTGCACAGAGCTCCCATCACACACACACACACACACACACACACATATATACACACACACACACACACACACAAACAGTACTGCACAGAGCTCCCATCACACACACACATACACACACACACACAAACAGTACTGCACAGAGCTTCCATCACACACACATATACACACACACAAACAGTACTGCACAGAGCTCCCATCACACACACACACATATATATACACACACACACACACAAACAGTACTGCACAGAGCTTCCATCACACACACATATACACACACACATACAGTACTGCACAGAGCTCCCATCACACACACACACACATATACACACACACACAGACAGTACTGCACAGAGCTCCCATCACACACACACACACATATATACACACACACACACACACAAAAAGTACTGCACAGAGCTCCCATCACACACACACACACACACACACACAGCACGCTTTAACAAGTTCATTAATCAACCCTCAGCTGCACGCGCGCCAGGCTGCAGGCTACACTTCAGAGCGAGCAGCTAAGCTAATTAGCGCGCTAACAGCCCGAGCTGCTGCTGCTGCAGTAAACAGGACCCATGACTGCGGTGTGAGGTTAAAGACAGAGCACACAAGCGTTTAAACACAACCTCATTCAGTCCTCAAGAACAGCCCCGAAACCTGCCTCATAAGGGTCCTACCCGCCGGCGCGTGAGCTTTTACACACTGGAGCTAACTGCGCTAACTGAGCAGCCCCGGTGCTGTTCCTCTCTGCTTCTACAGGAGAAATAAACACGCGCTCTAGTCTGTTAAATACACAAAACAAACACCCACACGCTGATAAATACCACCACAGCTACAGGGACTACGTCCAGGGTAATGTAAACAAAAACAATAACAATAATAAAAAGTAAGAAAGAAAGAGCATCCACGGACTCACAGTCACACGGAAAGCGGAAGCAGTTTTATTTCTACTTCCGCTCACACTGAATCACATACAGCGGAGGGATTTTTTTTTTTTAAGAATCCTGCACTCCGCCTTTCGATTGAGTAACTAATCCATGTACACATCTCCGATTCAATATCAAACCAAATTAGGTTAAATGTACATTTCAAATTATATCCTGACATTAAAGAAACTAAACCTGCGCCAATCTAATGTATATATATATTTTTTTTGCGTTTTCGATATGACAACATAGTCCCGGGCGGAAGGATATTCCACTGTCATTAGATGTGAGAAGACCATCGAAAGTAATGGTCTTTCATTTCCATTGTATTTTTCGCCCTATGCTAAAAAAAAATCAATACTGCTTGCTAGCCATTGAATGTATGTCCATGTAAAGCATATTATATAACATACCAAAAAAAGATTTAGTTACAATTAACTTAAAATATTTAGCTCGGTGTACGTGTAAATGTAGGAGAAATAAATAAATAAAGAAATAAAGAAACATGATTTTAAAACAAACCTACAACTGAGATTTTTTATTTTTTTTTACTTGTACAATCAACCTTCACACGTTCGGTATCATTTACACAAAAGAAAGAGCTGTTCGGGTAAACATTCTGGTGTAATTATACAGCAGGGCCACACGAGGGCGCTGTTTTGGCGCCAATCTGCTATAAAACTGAATCAATGGCACGCTGGTGGTGGGCACGTGACCATCGCACCGATATGTTGTGTCTTCCTCATAAAGTTTGAAGCACACAGCTGTGTAGGATGTGTGTGTATGCTGTAGCATTGCAGTCGCTCTTTAGTGGAACTAAGAGGTCGAAACCAGACCTGTTCTAGCATGACGGTGCCCGTGTGCACAACATGAGGTTCGTGAAGACACTGTTTGCCAAAGCTGGAGTGGAAGAACTCAAGTGGCCTGCACAGAGCCCTGAGCTCAACCCCACTGAACCTCCTCCTTCCCATTTAGACTATTCCCAACTAGGGGTCGCCACAGCGGATCTTTTGTCCGCACGTCTGATGTGGCAAAGTTTTTACCCCGGATGCCCTTCCTGACGCATCCCTCCCCATTTATCCTGGCTTGAGTCCAGCACGCAGGTATACACCAGAGTGTGTACCCCCCTTGTGGCTGGGTCTTTGTACAGCACCCGGCCTTCTCTGGATGTCTCCCATCCATGTACTAACCAGGCCCGCCCCTACTTAGCTTCCGAGAACAGGCGAGATCAGGCACCCCAGGGCAGTATGTCTGTCTCAACCCAAATGAGACAGACATACTTACATACAGTCACACCTTTGAGATTTACTGGAACACTGACTAACCGCCAGACCTCCTCGCTCGACATGACCTCACTAATCCCCACAACCATGCTCAGACATCCCAAGTCTCCTGTAAGTTCTGGGAGTCTCACGGATATTGATAGCGGCTCCCGAATGCCCTGCAAATGGGATAAAATATCCCAGAAACTAGAACTAGTGCCGCAGAAAGTTATATTGACAGTGAAATACCCAGGAATACACTATTAATGTTGCACATATACAAGAGAAACATGCTTGCCTTCTCGCAAGTAATTCCTAATTACTAAACTATGCAAACTGATCTGTCTATGGGTCTGTGTAATATTGAAAGGAAAACACTTTTTAATACACTACTCCTATTATTGTAAATCACGTACAATTTACCACCCACCCTCCTGTTGCGTGATCTCCCGGAAATGAGTTTTTGCAGGTTGGGATGTCTGTATGATGCTCCAAAATCTATTTTAAAGCCTTTCCAGAAAATCAGAGGTTATTAAAACAGTCTTGATCATCAGAAGTAAGTTGAAGTCTGGGTAAGATTATGGTAATGAGCTGAGACACAGTTCAGCGACCAATCGGAAAACCAGAAGACTACTAGGGAAGCGACAGCGTGAACTTTGGTCCGTTAAAACCATTCCCAATTAAAACGAATGAGAATCATCAATGGTGGGTTTCCCCATATGTTTTGCATACAGGGGCATAAAAAAATTAAACATGCACTAAGGTGTCTGACAGTAATATTAATTAAAGACCAAGGTTAGTAAACTTGTCCTGTATTAGTGTGTGTGTGATTAATTGTCATTGTCGACACACCACAGCACACAGTGCACAACAACGAAATGTGTTCTCTGCATTTATCTCATATGTGAATCGTGACACACAGCAGGGGGCAGCTATTTTCAGCGCCCAGGGAGCAGTACTTTGGGGGCGGCACCTCAGTGGTACCTTGCTGGTCATGGGATTCGAACCTACAATCTTTTGATTACAAGGGCGCTGCCTTATTGTCCTTCATACATTGTTTTCTTACCTTCACATTTAAAAGATTTCATGAGGTTAACTTATACTCTACTTGCATAGAAACATAGTAATTAACTAATAATAATCATAACACAGCAATAATGCTTATTTAAATGGTAAGAAAGATGCACAGTAATAACCTAGTAATGAAACATGAATAATGTGGTTATAACTATGTGTGGTAATTGCTTTTCTGATCATCATTGTTGTGAAGAGTGGTTATTTGAGATACAGCAGGCTTCACGTCAGCTGGGGCTAGTCTGGATATTCTCTCCAGACGTCTCTCATCAGTATGTATTCTCTGCCTGGAGAACTGATGCTTATTGGGTGTTTTTTTGAGTTCTTGCACAATTCTGTGTCAAACAACTATGTTGTGCTTGAAATCCCATAAGATCATCAGTTTCTGAAATACCAAAAAAAAAAAAATTCTTATGTTTATTGTGTACATTAAGAAGCTCTTGACCTGCATCTGTCTTTATGCATTGCACTGCTGTCACATGATTGGCTGAGTGAATAACTGCATGAATGTGAAGGTGTATGGGTATACCTAATAAAGTGGACAGTGAGTGTATGCTATTGGTCTTTGTGAGCCAGGTTGACGGACAGACCTGTTTTAAATGGGGTTTTGTGGTAACACCAGTGTAGTGCAAATAATCTTGGTCAGGGCAGTCCAGTCATGTCTATAAATATAAAGGTGTAAGAACATTAAAAGACCACAGGAGGGAGCTGATACAGTACGTTACGTGTTGTCAAGTGGACTTGAGTGTGTGTGAGTGTGCAGACTTACACTGTGAAAAAAAACCCCCCCAGATTTCTCAACCTAAATTCATCTGCTGCCAGGGGTGTAAATGTACTTGAGCAATTGTATTTCATTACTAAAGAATTATTTTTGGAATATTTGTACTTAACCCAAGAATTATTGAAATTGAATAATTGTACACTAATGGCAAATTTCCAAGAAAAAAATATAGTCCCCTCTGAAAGTTTTGGAACGGCAAAGCCAGTTCTTTTGTTTTTTTTGCCAAACACTTAGGACATTTGGGTTTGAGATCAAACGATGAACACTAGATCAGAATTTCAGCTTTTATTTCCTGACATTTGCCTCTAGATGTGTTGAATAAATTAACGCACGGCACCTTTTGTTTGTCTGTTGCCCACGTGTGCCCTGTCAGATTCATTTTTAACAATGAATAGTTCTAACTGTCAGTTCTTGATTTGAGCCTTGGGTTTTGCCCATGAAGACTGTATTTGTTGCTAAATAAAAGGACAAACTGACACGAAGACCAGAGAGCATCCACAAAACCTGCCTCCAGGTCACCTGCATATTTTTTTCTGAAGATTTGCTGATTTGTAAGGAGATGGATGGAATTTTATTTTAAAAAAATTCAACACTGAATGTTTTTGTAGGAGTGATACTTCTGATCCATTTCTGCAACAAGGAGATCAATTGCAGCAATAAAAACGGTTGTTTGGACTCGCCTTGGCCTGTTCACTAAAAGTCAGATTCCGTCGATTTGTCTGCACGTTTTTTTTTTTTTTTTTTTTTTTAGTTTTTCTCTGCCTTTCTGTGTCCACATTGTAGTTTTGGGACACGTTTTTTTTTTCCCCCATCACTCTCAAATTTTTAAAAATTTGAAAAACTTGCTGGCTATATAACCCCTCAATGAGCTGATCAAATTTACAGCATTGCATAAATCCAGTTCCACTGCCTGTAGAGCACTACTAGTATTGTGAATACGTTGCAGTATTTTGTTCCACATGATGCAGAAATGCATTTTCTAATTTTCCATCTTTTCGCTTAGTGTAATAGCTTCCTCCAAAAACGCCAAATTTTGGTTAGAGTCATCACTCGACTTTTGCATTAGCTCGTGAATTTTCACATAGTTTTGGTGTAGTGCTTTGGATGCCAGTGCGTATGTCGATCATCTAAATATTGGAGAGACTTTTCAAAGGCTCTATCCTGTTTTTTCATTAGGTTCTAAGCTTGCTGTAATTATCTGCCAATCAGAGGTTGATTTGGAAGAAAAATTATAAACTGTCTGCATGAAATAAAAAAAAAATCTTTCCATCTCAAGCCAGAAGTTAACACTGTTAAGCCCCACTAAATTGAGAGTACAGTAGCCTTTCGACCAATGGATTCATCTGTATAATGTGTGCTTGTACGCCACAAACCACTGGGCATGTTTGCAGCATTGTCCTAACATTGGGTTCTGCAGTTATCAATATGCTGTATTTTGTATTTTGTCCTGTAACACGTCGAGAACAGCCTGGAAAATTACTCTAATGAATGACAAAACGCTCTGTTCGTTGACACATACAGTATCACATGATCAGTGTAATCTGGTCTGTGTGTAAAGTCAGGCGTGGAATCAATACAGCTCAAAAAGATAGTTTGATCTGACAGATACATTTTGATCTGATTGATTATGTCCGTCAAGACCTGCACTCCCATCAGTTTAATAAATTCTAAACATGTTTGTCATTAGAGGTATGGTGTTCCCTTTCCCAGGTTGTTCTGGCAAGTATCAGGTCCCATTTTAATCTAGTATGTCCTCATAGCTTCACCCATCAAAATGATGAAGGAATACATATGGAATTATGCAATAAACAAAAAAGTGTAAGAGCAAAAGGTGGCTACTTTGAAGAATCTAAAATATAAAAACATGTTCTGGTTGTTTCTTTTTGTTTATTGCATAATTCCACATGTGTTCCTTCATCATTTTGATAATCTACAATGTAGAAAATAATGAAAATAAGGAAAACCATTGAATGAGAAGGTGTGTCCAAACTTTTGGCTGGTAGTGTAGATATTCATGTTCACATTCACGTTCATATAGCTCCATCATCCGTGGCATTATTGTAACTATCCCTTATATGACAGTGCTGTATGTCTTCATTATGCGGTTTGCTCGAATGTTCGGCAGGCAACTTAGGAATCTCTTTTAACTTCATTTAAAAGGTTTAAGTGTGTTCTCTCAGTCGTTGTACTTTTCATTTTCGTGCTCCGCCATCATTTTTTCTTTTCTAATGTTATGTCGTATGTCGTATGTCTTTTCTAATGTGCTGTCGTATATAACGGTGAATGATGCATCATTTGAAAACCAATTCTGTTCACCTTGCAAACTTATACCATATCTACCCAATCAGCTGCTTAGTATTTTAAACGTTTCTTAATATTAATATACAGATAGTGCATGTACGTATGTTGCTTAAAATTCAATGCAAAATGCCTTCCTGCATCACTATACAATAAATTATCATTATAACAAATAATAATAACAAAATAGCCATCTGGTAAGTAAAGTCATTTTCCAACATTGTCATATGACTGAGCACGATCGGAATAGCCATGCTGGAGCACAATAAAATGATCCAGATGGTGAAAAGGTTGCATTATCATTTCAATGGCTTCAGTGCTGAGCTGTGCCAACATAAAAGAAGAGGTGACATCCTGTGACCCCCAGCGAATGAAACTTCAAAACAGATTAGCTCGATATATTCATATAAAGAAGATCAAACAGGCAGAGCCTCAGTGTGGAGATAAAGTGTGGCCTGTTTGTATGTCGCTTGAATGTGCGATCAAATATAGACCCTCAACAAGCAGAGATCCTGTGAATTATTATTTCATTTGGATCACTGAATTATGACTAAAGGCAGCTGTGATTTATTTCGCTTTTCAAACTTAACTACTACACTATGCTATGCATGCTACAGTATCGCTGTACAGTTCAATATATCATTTTCTCTTTTGGAAAATAAATGAAATGCAAAAGATCTTTAATAATCTTTAATAAATAAAAAATATTGGTATTTTGTAGTTGAATTTGGGGGAAAAAAATGTTGCCTTTTTATACGTAGGTTTTATAGTAATTTTACTTTATAATGGATTACCTTGTTATTCATTAATTAATTACATTTAAAATGGTATATTTCCTGTTTCATATGTAGATTTTATAGAAATAATTTGACTTTTTTTTTAGAGCATTAATTAAAAATAATTTGAAACAGAGTCACAGTATGGATTTGGTTCTGTATGTTTTGCATTTATGGGCTGGAGCTCATTAAAAATTTCTTCAAAATCTGATTAATTTCATTCAAAATTTCTCTCCTACTGACCTAGATATAGATATAAATTGCCTGCTAAGAGCAGTTGGTTAGTGTGTTATAAAACACTTTTTTTTTTATACAACAGTTCGTGTTCAAATCGGCTCAAGGTAGACTCACAGCATGATCACATCAAATCCTGCAGCAGTATTCATTTCCCCAGCAACTGTGAATCTGAGAGCAACTCTTTGTCTGATATCTTCAACTGATATTATTACAAATCTCATTTTCTGAATATTTTATTTAACGTTGTATTTTTCTCTTTCGTGATGAAACCTGAATGGATGTCTGCTCAACCATCATTGTGGCTGCAGGCACAACCCTTCTCAGAGCTTTTTTTTTGTTGTTGTTGTTGTTGTTGTTTTTTTTTTTTTAAATAAAAACCCTTCAGAGGTCTATTTTGTCTACTTAATTTTGCACAGTATAATGTATGAGATTATGAAAGGACCTATTCAAATATCAAGGTCTGCTGAAAACGGGTCCCTTTCCTTTTTTTTCAATTAGAGAACCGAATATCGGGTTTTCATTTCCCTTGGGGTTCAAAACTAATGGAGGATTGGGAACTGAATGCTCAGATTTCCAGGAAAGATATTTTCTCATTCCTTGTAAAAGATTGGACACATAGCGAGATCCCTAGAAGTGAGTGTGGTGATCCTTTGCCAATAGGAGTGCCTGAGCATAAATATCATTGGTATAACAATTGCAAATATCAGCTCACTAATGATTAGGGCATGATTATTACCATATTACCAGGACACTTTTGAACACCTTGATTCAAAAAAAGATTTGAAAATGCATTCGTACATTTATATACAGTATA
>JAOVYU010000067.1:16892956-16905223 GCA_025674565.1 Synodontis membranacea
CCCCCCCCACCCCCCCCCCCCTTCAGTTAACCGGGTTGAAAAAAATGGAAAAAGATAAAGGCCATGATTATTATTATTATTTTTATTATTATAATAACAGTAATTATAGCAAATTGTTATTAAGTGCAAATCTTACTTAAAAAATATTCCGTCCCAGATGGGACACCAGTTCATCACAGGGTACCATGCGCAGATGCACATTCATTCACACCTAGGGATCATTTAACTTTATCTGCATTTTTTATGGCCAGTTGAAGAAAACCATAGAACCTAGAGGAAACCTATACAAAAGCATAGAGAATATGTGAAACATCGTGCAGAAAGTAACTGAGGCTCAGGAACAAACTAGAGACCCTGGAGGTGTACGTCGGCGATGCTGCTCACTTGGCCACCGTGCCGCTGTGACAATTTTTATTTATGCACAAATTCTAAGTAATTCTAATAAAATAAAGATTATGATTGTTTGTTTGTTTTTATTAATTTCTACTTTAGTCCATGCCACTTGCTAAGGGAAAATCTGTGAGGAAATTTATGAGGAAAAGTAAGCGCTCATGTCAAATGTTTCATTGCTACACCCTAGCGAATAACTCTGCGTGCACACATTTCATGGCATTTTTAAAGACCACACTGACACTCGCAGATGGTGCTTGTGTTCCGAGGTAACCTTTCCCCATGCTCTCTCTGAAATATGGTTTAAACACCATAGCCTGAGCTTTAATAAAGTGCACAATATATTTGTTTTTGTGCTCATATAACCAAGACTACAAGACCATCGGATGTTTTTGTATAAGCTAGGCATGATCCTTGCATATCATGTTGGCATTAAGTGGCTCACCAGGTCAAGCGGGGGCACTATTGTGTTTGTGGTAGCAGTTTAATGTGTGCTAGGAATAACGTGTGGTATTAATCTATGTCGTCAACCAATATGTTTAAAAATTCATTAATATTCAGTTGGGGTTTTTTTACAATGCATTTCCTGAAATAAATCATTAATTGTACAGGGTTTTTTTTTTTTAAACTGGTGAGTTTTTGCCAGCAGTGTGGGCAGCTACTGCAGTACCTCGTTCCTGACACAGGTCTAGTCAGAGTATCTGAGTGGGTATGTCCCCTGAAAACCTTTAATTAAATAGATTAAACAGATAAAAGCAATGTGTTGAAGGAAGTGCAGGTGTTGTGGACTTAATCTAGAAGGTGATTGAGGATCTGTGGAAATATGGTCCTTGCTAATGTCTCATACCTCAACTTTTCTAAACCTTTTCCTTCTATACTGAGATCTGCCCGTTTCTATTTAACTTCCATCCTAGCAAGCTATGCTTAAGCATGTCCTTGGTTTAGAAGCTAAATGCATCCATGTCCTTTCTCTGTCCATGAAGATGCAGTGAAAACACAGTCCTCATGTGTCCTGTTCTACAAAGGCAGCATTTACCAGCTTAATGTGTTGACCTTTACATGGTAATGTTGTTGTAGCTGCTATTAGAGCATCACTATTCATGCACAGCACCGCTAATGCGTACCGTGCTGTAGCCCCTTGCCTCTGTTTGTTTGCTTTAGGGTGTAGATTATATGAGTAATGCCAGATGAGTGCTAGCAAGCTGAAATAACACTCGCTGAACCCTGATTAGTTGCATTAAGTAATGGTTTAAATCAGGTTTTGCAAAACAGTAGATTATTTTTTTTTTACCTATTTTCTTCACATATAAAATACTGGTATGTTATGGTGGGATAAAATATCTAGTGATCTAAAGACTGTGAAATTTCTGTATGAATCATATGACTTAAAATAGTTTTCTTCTGCATTTCTGTCTTTAGGGGTGGTCCTGGTGGAGATTTCTGAAATGCACAAGAAGGTTCAGAAGGAGTTGGAGGAGTCTGTAAGAAAGCACAAGTGACAATACAGATCTACATCTCTTTTTTTTTTTGCCTTCTTTCTGTTTCACTCTCCAACTGTGCCATTGACTTTGGCGCCTGCTGTGCCACCCAGACCCCAGTTCACTAAAACGACACTGAAAATCAAATT
Source organism: Synodontis membranacea (assembly GCA_025674565.1). Classification (NCBI taxonomy): domain Eukaryota; kingdom Metazoa; phylum Chordata; class Actinopteri; order Siluriformes; family Mochokidae; genus Synodontis; species Synodontis membranacea. The sequence continues at coordinate 16,894,974 of JAOVYU010000067.1, forward strand.
TCACTTAAAATAGCGCACACTCTTTTTTTTTTTTCTCACCGAGTTCTATCCATTAATAAAGAGAAGTGGGTGAGAAGTGATTGAATGACTTCTGTGAAATTGATGGATTGGTGTTACCTTTAGCATGGCATCAACATCAGTTTTCATAGTCCTCTAGTCATTATAAATGTAGGTTTTGTCACAGAGACGATTCCTGTATTCTCAGAAGGACGTGACATTCTGCAGTCTGTACAGTGTGCAATGATCTTTCATTTTTTTTTCTTCTTAGAATTCCTCCAATGTTTTGTAATTATCTTTGACTTTGTAGAGTTTTTTTTCTTTTTTCTTTTGTTTGTTTTTTTTTCCTTTAATATTTCTAAATTCCTAACCTTCTGTGTTTCTTTGAGAAAGCCTATATCAGTTTATCTTGCCTACACACATTCTCAGAGCATTGCGAATATTTAACTACAGATAAGATATGCCTCTTTTTAGATTTAGTGTGTGGAATGCAGCACAATTATCTTGTTAGTGTGTTATGGCTGTTTACTCATTTCTCATGACAGCTACTTTAACTCTTATCAGTTCAAAAGGTTCCATAGAGACCTCATTGCAGAACTGGAGAAGAAAACAGATATGGATGTCAAATACATGAATGTAAGTATATTTCTCAGTGAAATGGTTTTGTATGTCATTTTGTGATGTTGCTGAGCCGCACAGTAGCACAGTGGGTAGCGTTGCTCACTCACAGCTCCAGGTTTGACCCAGAGCTTGGGTTACTGTTTATGTGGAGCTTCTTCTGTTCTTCTGGTGTCTGTGTGCTTTCCTGTAAAAGGATTCTCTGGTTTCCTTGTACTTCCCAAAAACATGTCAGTAGGTGATATGATATATGATATGATATAGGATACGATATAAGATTTGATATGTAAAAAACGTTGTATGGTCATTTTCAAAGTCTTCTTCAGCACATGACTAAAACTTTCAAGTCAAGGTCATCACTCTGATTCCTCATGTTTTCTGAACCACAATTTGAGCCCAGTGAATCCTGGCATTGTTGTCCTGGTATATGCTTGTGCCATCAGTGAAGAAACAAAATCCATTGACAGGATAACCTTGTCATTATGTACAATCAGGAAGTCAGCTGATTTTATTTTATTGCCACATAACATTGCTGAGCTGAGACCTGAAATACTGAAGCAACTCCAGATCATAACACTGCTTATGAGTGTTAGTGCGTAACGGCCACTGTGCATGATGGGTGTATCGCTTCACGCGCTTCCCTTCTTACTGTGATGCGCCCGTCACTCTGGAATAGGGTAAATCTGGGCTCATCAGACCACATGACCTTTTTCCGTCGCTTCAGAGTCTAACCTTTATACTCCCCTGCAAATTGATGCCTTTTCTTCTGATTTGCATCACTAGCAAATGTTTTCCTTTGGCCACACAGCTGTTCCAGTCCTGAGAGTTGTCAGCATTGTGCATGTGGAAATGCTCTTACTGTCACTATTAAACATAGACACGAGTTCAGCTGTCGATTTTTTTTTTATTATTATTTTTTATACAATTCAACGTCACCATTAATTTATGTGATCTCCAGTCTCTGATGCGGTCTGACCACATTTCTTTACAAATCCTTCCAGATTTAATAATACATTAGAAATCTCTTAACCTATTTCCAGAAATGTCCGCCATCTTCTTAGTTGTTTACTTTGCTTGATGTAGGCCAATAATTGAGCTTTTCTGAAATACATAACTTCTTCTCCATGACCACTAGGTTCATTTTCTGATGTGGTTGTTTAAGAAATAAGACCTAATAATCACTGTAGTGATTAACCAGTCAAAGGGTCTTAAGTTTTTGCTTATTTAAATCCAAATAGTAGCACTTTTTTTTTTTTTTTTTTTTTTTTTGCCTGTGTTTGTGTTCATTTTCTGCGAACTACACAAACTGCAATTAGCAACCCTGCTGACACTGTGTTTTAATTTTTTCCCAGGCCACATTCAAACGATACCAGTCAGAACATAAAATGAAGCAAGACTCGCTGGAAAGATCACAGTCAGACCTGAAGAAATTGCACCGGAAAAGACAGGGGAAGTATTCCAGCAAGTACGACGTCAAGCAAAATGAGGTCAGCTTTCTTTCTTTCTTTTTTTTTTCTTTTTTTCCCTTTATAATAAGACTAGTTTACACCTTTATATAGCAATTATTGATGTCTTCAGTAGGTGACAGATTCTTATTCATGTCTATACCTTGTCTCTTGTATTTCTGTTTAGTAATTATGCACTCTGATGACTGGATGATGCTGCTTGTTTTTGATATACTAAGCACGTTGTTTATCCACTTTATATGTTGCTCCTTGGATCTTAATGCCACGTTTTATTATAACGTTACGTTATAACGTTAAGTTATATTCAGAATATGTCTGGATATTTATTACTTTTTACTACCTTTCATTATAATTTTATTATTAATACATATGTGCTCCACTCATAGTACAAGAACTGTCATTGTGCTGAATGACACAGTGAATGACATTGTGTTGAGTTCAGTGTGTTCAATAAATGTCCTAATTAGACACTATATTCAGATCTGGATGAAAACATTATAGTTATGTTTAAAAACCACCTCATAGCTTGATTTGCAGTGTTGTCAGGAACTCTGTGGCATGGATGGTTTTGTTCTCTGAAGGGAGTACTTTCCGCCCTCAGGCAACAGAAATGACGTCAATAAAGAAGCTGACGAGATTTGGCTACTGTGGAGAATGCTTCTACTTTTAGTGTTAGAAGTGCAGAAAGTGTTTCTATGTTTAGTAAAGGCATAACTCGAGAGATTCGAGTAAAGTTTGTTGGTTTACTGTTTCAGAATATTCTTTCAACCCTCTGGGCATCTGGTCTACAAGGCTGAAAGTTTATTTTCAGTTTGGATGTTAGATTATTAATAGTTTTTATCCGTAACCAACCCACACCTCATTAAAATTTGCAGAATGTTGCACGTATTTCTAGCTGACCAGCACAAAGAAACAGCAGAGGTCAAATAGTGTGTCTCGCTCATGTAGAGAGAAGGTAAAACGTTGTGACGAGTCTGAAATCGACACCTAAGAGAACCCACTTGTCACTATGACAACTCAGCCACAGCAATATGATAGGAAGGGAATCCTGTGAAGAGTGGAGATTTGCTTCTCAGATCTGCTGCTTAGCATCACTGAGTTTGTTGTTAGTCATAGTGGGTGGTGGATGTCTTCCATCTACAGACATCATTACTCACTGAATAATGACCATGTTGGTACTGGGAGGGTGAAAGATACGACTTGTTAAACATATTGATGCTTATCTCAGTTAATGGCACCATTGTAGATTGTCCTGGGTTTTTGTGTGTGTGTGTCTGTGTGTGTCAGAGAGAGAGAGATGTTCCACAGACAATGTCCTACCATAACCTCCTAACAGTGTGTGACTGATAAAATGCTTGCAATATTTCTTAATAGTTCGGCAAAACTAATTTTGGTCTTTAGTATCTGGAAACGATTACCTCACGCCAGTCAGACATACAGAAGTTCATAGCAGATGGATGCAGGGAGGCCCTGTTGGAGGAAAAGAGGAGGTTCTGCTTCCTGGTGGACAAACACTGTACCTTCTCTTATCAGATGGCAGAGTTTCATGACAAAGTAAGCAAATTATCCTTTACAATGCGCGTGGGATAGATTAGCATTGGCTTTTTGTCATGTCAGATTTATGAAACACTGAATAGTGTTTTAAAAAGCAGCTTTGACATTCTGTGGAAATAACTTGTTTTCCACTGAAATGATTTTAGGTCTGTGTCAACAGCCTAATACCGTGTAACTCAAATAGACATTTCCTATTGTATCAAATGTAACCATTTTTATATTTCCTTATAGTGTTGAAATCATAACACTGTTAAACTTTAAGGAACACCTCAACCAATTTCTTTAAAATTGATAAAGCCCAGAAGGCTCCAGTTTGCATATTCATTTGAATAGTTTATTTATTTATCTAGAAAACATATTTCTCATAAAAAAAAAAATTATTAGACAGACAAGGGGGACAATAGTTCAAGTTCAGTGTTAAGTTATGGATAAGCAGCTGTGTTATACACCCAGTCCTCCTAAAACCTTTGTGCGTGACCTGTGCCTGTTCCTTTGTCACCTGTCATGATTCTCAGGCGAAGGAGATACTCTCTCTGAAGCTGTCCAGCTGGCAAAGCAAGTGCAGTGACGCCCTCCAGATGCCAGACACTATAATATCCATGATCGAGGGCATGCACACCCCAATCTCCAACACACCCAAATCTTCACCTCTTGTGGGGCATATTGACAGGGTGAGTCTGTGTGCTGAGTTCATGCTGGAGAATGATTAAGCAAGATTTTCAGCAGGATTTTCTCATAAAGATAATTATCTGTTTATAAAGTGAAAAAAGGTAGCATAAAAGTATTGAGTAAAGTAGATCTTTCAGGCAGTAAATTTGGTGAAGTTCATTTCCTTGTTGGGAACTTTTATTGACATTATTATTGCGAACTATTTTTAAAGCACTTCTTGGTCTGGTTTTATGCAGCTCTCAGGGCTGCTTCATTTATACATCGCTCCTGTCTTGGGCACTGACCTTTCCTCGATCGGTTCATGCTTTGGCCTAAAACATACCTGAAAAGTTTGCTATTCACTCAGCACTACACTTCTTCTAATTCCTAGCACTTGTTTTTGTCATTGTACTTGTTTATCTGTTAAAAAAAACAACACTGTTTGTTGAACAGTTTTAAGAAATTAAAATACTGAGGGCTTCAAATTATGATGCATCACATGTACAATATGTAGCCAAAGGTTTATGGACCAATGATCATCCCATATGTGCTTTTTGAACATCTCATTGCAGATTTATTCCCCCATTTGTTGTTATAATAAACTTCATACTTCTGGGAAAGTTTTACTGTTGATATTTGTGTCCTTTTAGCCACAAGATCATTAGTGTGCACAGGGGCATTGTCAGGTTTGGGCCTCTTAGATCAAGGGAGATGATGTTGCAATGATATTGCATACAAATACATCCTATACAGTTGTGAGATTCCAGCTTTGTGGTTGTGATGGCCAGCTGTCTGCAACCTTTTAGCCATGTAGTGTATGATGGATATTTTCATTTATTGTGTATATTATCATAGGTTTCTTTTCTTACTTTCAGAAATCTGACCCCAGTGTGCCACCGCCAGCCCCGCCGCTGAAGGCTCAGACCAGTCCATTGGCAAATATGTTCTCACAGGAGATCCCCAGAAGCCCTGTGTCCCAAGAGCCTTACTCAGGCAATATAGAAACACCCCTACTGTAACCCATGAATGCTGTTATAGAACATTTTTTAGAAGAAGGGTTTCTTTGACTCTGCCTTACCACCTCATTGTTATATTGGATTGTTATACTTAATTAGGTCATAGGGATTTGAATGAGGGTGAACTGACGCATGTCTTGTGATCTGAAATTAATAGACCAAGACAGTCTTGATGGCAGCGGCCTGTCCAGATCCACATCTGTGTCCGGTGATATGAACTTAATAAAGAAGCCACGAGTGCAGACAATTTTCCCCCACACAGCTGGCAACAACGAGACCTTGCTCAGCTTCGATGATGGAGAAATCATCACTTTGCTGCTTCAGGAAGAGAAGGATGGATGGCTCTATGGAGAACTGGAGAAAAATGGACAGTAAGTCCAACTATGGCTTACGTTTAGTGTGTCTCTGTCAGTAAATTGTGAGATTTTCCTGCTCAAATGGTGCATTATATTTTCTGTCAGTTGCTTTTTTTTGATTCACAATCGTATCCTTTTGGGATGTATTATGCAAGATCATTTGTGGAAAAAAACAAGAAGTGGAAAGACCGGTTGTACGTTGTTCGTCATCAATTTTGCACTACTGAAATGCATACAGAAATTGGTGTGGTATGTTTGGCATGTCAAAGACCCATAAGATACAAAAGACAAAATGAATGTTCTCATACCTTAACTTATCACATGACTTAGTCTTGCCATCTTGTTAGAGTGGCTAAACCTCTTTATTATACTGTTTAAAGGTGTCAGCTGTAGATACAGTGCAGCACAATTCAAACAATGTGTGAAAAAGAAAGATAAGATGACGCCTCTCTCAGGTCGTCCTGCATACAGTATGTGCAAAGACAAGGCAATGGAGTGTTGAAAAGAAGCTAAGCGTTAAAGCTCAATGATACATTACAACCAGCAACAGTTTAATAAATACTCATTTTAAACCTGATGCAAAGAAAGAAGCTTCATATTCGGTAAGCATGTTTGGGGGACCTAATAAACTTTCTTTGAGCTTATTATGCGGTAACCTGTTTTTAGAACAACTACTGGACTGATATATTTACTTGGTCACAGTGAAAAGGCACCAAAATCAAGCTCCAGGCTCCAATAAATGAATGACGTCCTTTCCAGCGTGAATTGGATTTATGAGTCAGGGCTTGAATTGCACAACAGTTAAAGTTTATGACTCCATTCATGTTTCTGTTTGGCACCGAACTTTGGGTTGATTATTAATTGTTTTTGAATAAGTTTTATTGAAGCATACAGGATGAGCACATTAAGGAAAACAAACAAATTAAAAAGGATAGAAAATTAAAAGCAAAATGCATAACAAATGAAAAAAAATGCTTTAAGGAGTTTGGGAACTACAACAAACCCTGATTTTCACTGATCTCTCTTTATTTCTGGGGAGACAAGTGTTTGTCTGATACACCAAGCAGTGTGTAACTGAATAATCCCCACTTTCTGGACAAGCTTAAGATGTACGCCCAACTTTTTTGTAAAATACACTGATAATGGAACATTAAAATATAAAAATGATCAAAATACCATACACTGTACACCTTAGGAGCATGTTTTTACATTCCATTAAAATCCTCTCTTTAACACTATTAGTGCAAGCAGCAAGTGAAGACGATTTGAAGCCATTACTCACTCAAGGCATTGGTGTAATTACTTGTGCTTTTCCAGTCCTTTTTTTTTCCCCCAAAAAGGAACAAGTGGAAATGAGCAGTGTGGCTACCACATGTCTGGGCATAGTTGCCCTTTGTCACGATTTGACCACACTTTTCTCTCAGAAGCCATTATGTTGTCATTACCGTTTTGAGAAATGAAATGTCTTTGTGTCTTGCTATTACTGGTGCAGGTTTAAAGCACTCTAGTTCAAAGTTACGATTGACTTTCTCTATATAAGACAGTTTCCAAGCAACCAAGGCTTAATGCATGTCTCCCACCGGTGGCAAAAACACACCTCTACAGTGACTCGCTTGTTCTCGATAATAATGGGAAGATTGCATCTCTCTTTTTTTTTTATGCAGCCAAAAATTGTATTTATCAAATATTATTTATGAAAAGCATACAGATATAAATGTCAGATCTTTTTTGAGATATCTTGAATGTTTTTTACAGGAGAGGCTGGTTTCCATCCTCATATTGCCGACCTTGCAGCGAGCCTGTAATCACAACCCTGTGAGTCTTTTCTCCAAATAAGTGAAAGACCATTTTAAAATAAATGTAGTTACGATAATACTGCCTTTTTTTTTTTTTTTTTAAACAATTAACATGGTACTTGGGTTAAAGGACATCAGTAATTTGTTATTGTTGTGCAACCTGCTGTATGTGCATATCCCCTTTGCACAGCATGGATGCGGCAGATCACACTAAGCAGTCTGATGAGGAAGAGGAGGAGGAGGAGGAGGAGGAGGAAGAGCAGCCTGTACTTCTGCCTCCCCCTGACTATGGTGACTCATCCAGGAAGCCCTCCACCCCCTCACCACAGAACACGGTATAACCCACACCTACAGTCCAGTCCATCTTTTCTCTATTGAGTTTGTCTGATTTAGAAAACGGAGGCAGGGAATGCCTTTAAAGCTAAGGCAATTTGAGTGCATAATGCACAATGTCCTCTGAGGTCTGCATATTAAACAAAAACCTTGAGGGGACAGTCCCTCTCTAGCAGGTCAAGTTTCTCTCTGGGGATGAACTTGAAACCTGATGTCTCCTCTGCAGGTATACAGTTCTGCTCAGAAACAAGTGAGCTTTAAAGCAGGCAGCCTGCACTTCTGGCTGCTACTAACCAAAAAAAATAATAGAACCTGATCTAAAGAATAGGGGAAAGTAAGATCAACAAAGGCAAACCTTTGCATAAGCTTTGATTAAGTTGAACAAGTGAAGGTTTGCGGAATCCTTTGCATTGCTGCTATTGTGCTGAAATTAAAAAAAAAAAAGAAAAAAGACATGAAAAAAGCTCCCTGCCTGGTTTTAACACACACACATGCAAGGGAGGACAAAGAGGTGAGTGTTTGATTCCAGCACATCAGTATCTTCAGTGCGTACTCTGTCAGGTGTGTATTGTTGAACTCTCCTGAGTGTACCTGTACTGTACAAGAAGACCGTTGTTGAATCTGACTCCCCGGCTGTGGCAGAAATAGGATAAAGCTGGATGTGCAAGAAAGTCCACTTTATGTTGCCAGTTGATCAGGAAACATGACATTAGTCTGCCCCCTAATGGATGCAATGTGCTCTAAAACAAAGTTTCACAATGCCAGTCCTGGGGGCCAGCTGAGCTGCACAGGTTTCTTAACTTCCAATACAGACGATCAGAATAATCAGATATGTTATGACATGTTAAGTCAGTCATATTAACTAGTTGACCCTCAAAAACAAAGAAAAATAATCACAGTTCACCATCAGTTCTTTTTACTTCCTTATACTGATTTCAGAATTCTTTGATTCTGTAGATCATGCAATATTGTTGTGCCTCCTGGCGTTGGTCGTACTCCACAACATTGAGAAAACAATCAGCTGATATTCCACTCCAACCAGTCTGACAGGGCAGCTTTGCTTAGCCTTTACTGAGCCAGAGACCACAACTGAAACACTGCCTATTGTACTAATAGTTGTGATGTTTTTATTTAACAGGTGTCACTGTCAAATGGCACATCAATGCCTCCTTTCCTTGGGTGAGTAACACAACTAAGAATGTGGCTTCTGCTGAATTGTCTTTACTGTCTTCCTCTGTGTTCCTAATAATCCCTGTTCCTGTTCAGAGGTGGGAATCCCTTTGCCACAGTCAGGCTGCGGCCCACGGTTACAAACGACAGATCAGCACCAATCATCTAACGCCTTTCAGCATTGAGTCTTGATGATTTGGGTGTCATTTTCACTTTGGTTCTTCATTTACAACTGTTTGGGAGGCACTTTTGAAGGGCTTAATCATTTTAACTTGACATTTTAATTGCACAAGCCCAAGTTAAATTGCATGGATTTTAATCAATGATCAAGTTTTGCAGTTAATTTACGTTCACCTGAATTCCTTTATACAAAAACCAAAAGTGTTTTCTTATGTTCTATCAATATAACACATAGTTTGACCATATTGGTCTTTTTAGCTGTTAAACCGTGACAGTTCTTAGTATATCTGTCTAGCCTTATTTGTCGGAAGCCACAGCTTGATCAAGATCAAGTTTAAATATGTAAACTGCAGATATCACAATTTATGTAGAATGCTAGATGAATATACAATATTCTGTATGGTGTGCAGTAACACCTGTTCCTGTTAACTTTGTGTTGTATAAAAGTACAGATTTTTCTAATATGTTGATTGTCTTCACGTTGGAACGAGGTAACTATAAAAGCACATTTATGTAACACTGTGGTGTATTTCTCCCAATTTGAAAGAGAATGCTGCCTGGTGTTGACCGTGTACCAGGGAATATAACAGTGTAGCTCAATATACAATGTAAAAAAACGGGTTCTGTCCGTGATGCCTAGCTAAACTGATGTGTAATCTTATTTTTTATTTAACAAATGTCATTTATATAGGGAAGTATCTTAATCATTGTTAGATATATTTTATGTACTCCTGTTTTAACATATGGGTATTTTAATTCTGTTGTAACATTGATTATTTGTGCTATTTTCTGTCTAACAGCACTGAAATAAAAGATACAGGTTTTCCTATGGCTGTTTCTCTACCTTTACTGTTTGCAAGGTTACTGATGCACAAAGACATTAACTGGTTCATGGTCACAGAACTGATGCTTGATATTAATTATGCACATACAGACAAGTAACAAATTGAATGCACTCATGTCCATAAGTATTGAAGAGCAACACAATTTTTGTATTTTTGTCTCTGTATACCACCACAATGGATATTTTAATTTTGTTGAGATTCACTAGTATTATCTATACATATTATGTGTGTGTGTGTGTATGTGTGTGTGTGTGTGTGTGTGTGTGTATAT
>JAOVYU010000067.1:17023402-17036149 GCA_025674565.1 Synodontis membranacea
ACTTTAGTTCATCACTGTTTACTGCATGTTGTAATATTTTTATTTTAAGTAGACAGATTTAATTTCATAATTTTTGATTTCACCATTACTCTACATCATTTCATTCATGTATATACTACCAGTCAAAAGTTTGGACACACCTTCTCATTCAATGGTTTTCTTTATTTTTTATTATTTTTTATTTGTATTTATTTTTATGAATGTATTGCATGATCCCAGGGCAGGAACTCATTTTTCATTCAGCATAAAACGTTGAACTGAATATGCTCTGTATAATCTGTGTATTTTACAGAATGAACGATGACTATAGTTGACAAAGCTTCAGAGAAATCTGACTTGCAGTCAGCGCAGTCTAGCTCCCCGACTCCCGTCTGCTCCGGAGGCGGGGACAACGGCAGCTCCGCCTGGAGTGTTAAGTCTTCTACAGTTGAGCGTTCCAGGACTATGGCTACCTGCATGGCTCCCAGCCTCGAAGTTGCTGTGTACGGAGGCACTACAGCACTTCCTGCCGAAAGGCCAAATGAGCAAGGCAAGTAGTATCTGGTTTGCTTCATATTACAGTATTATCATATGTATCATATGTGTAGGGTAAACATATAAATCATGATTTGTCTGCTTTTTCATGCAGTGGTCATGAGTTGTGGCGATGGCATCACTGTGCCCCAGAAGGTCCTGTTTCCATTAGAGCGCCTGAGCTTGAAATGGACTCAAGTCCACCGTATTGGAGCAGGTCTCCAGAACCTGGGCAACACATGCTATCTGAATTCAGTTCTTCAGTGTCTTTCATACACTGCACCTCTTGCCAACTACATGCTGTCCAGAGAGCATTCCAGGACATGTAGGTTCATTATCCTGCTGCGTAATTTGTCCAAATTAATGACGTGTTTGGCATGCCATGGTTTTAACGGTTACTGTATCTTCCCTCACAGGTCACGAGCCTGGATTTTGCATGCTGTGTACGATGCAAAATCACATCACACAGGTGTTTGCTAATACGGGGAATGCCATTAAGCCGCTTGGCGTGTTGAATGAGCTAAAACGTGAGTATACACCTCCTGATAAATGAAAATAATATTCTGCTACTGTTTTGATTTATGCATCCTCGAACGTATTTGCTTTTGCACGATTTAGGGATTGCAAAACATTTCCGTTGTGGGAATCAAGAGGATGCCCATGAGTTCTTGCGGTACACAGTGGACGCTATGCAAAAGTCTTGCCTGCCTACCAATAAGTGAGTCTGCTTAAAATATAATCAAATATAAATTGCTAATACTTTTATAATCAACTGTAATCACTAATTCGTTTAGTGTTAGTGCTGGTTCAGTTGTTTTAATGCGATGTGTTGACTATTTGTCAGCTGGTATTCTATCCTATCGACTGTTTGCCTGCCCTGGAGCCTGACAAATTTTGGATGTGACGTAGAGTAAATTGAAATAACTATTCAAATATTCAGTCTTTGATCTATTCCTGTGTGAGTAGCCGCAGTATAATCAAATCACCACAGGAGGAAATTAACGTTGCTTCCAAAAAAAAAACCAAAAAAAAAAAAAGAGTGGGGAAATCTGTTAAATGTGGTGATTTGTCTGGTTGGTTGTTATAGACACTCAACTAAATCAATGAAAAACTCTCATGACAGCTGTTTACACAGTTTCCATAATCTCTGATCATGTTTGACATTTTCATTTTATCAGATTGGACCGGCAAACGCAGGCCACTACCCTGATCCATCAGATATTTGGAGGATATTTGCGATCCAGGGGTGAGTTCTCAATTATGCACGTACAGTTTTACACTTGTTTGTAAATATGGTAAAACTGAGAATTTTATTTATGGAGTGACTAATTGACTTCTCTCTGTTTCTACAGTGAAGTGTAGGAACTGCAAAGCAGTATCTGACACATTTGATCCATATTTGGATGTGGCACTGGACATCAAGGTAACATGGACTGTTGAAAACAGCATTGGAATTCTTATTGAATGTTCACTGTACTACTTCAGTAAATGTGCTGTACTGTATAGAGCTTTGTATTTCAGAAGTGAGCCACTTTGTTATTTGATGAATACAGGCCCCATGTTGTGTGAAGGATGGAATGTAGTTAGTCCCTAATGTTACAAACTGTCGCATTAAAGAGATGTTTACTTGCAGAATGCCCCGACTATTACCAAGGCTCTTGAGCAGTTTGTTAAACCCGAACAGTTGGATTGGGAGAACGCCTACAAGTGTAGCACGTAAGTGTCCCATGCCATTATTTCAACCCACACTCATAGGATAACAGTGTCCACTCTGACTAATATGAACAGGAATTTTATATTCAGAATAACAGTTACTGCTGAATAAAGTACAGACTATAACCCTGATCCTTCCTGTGCTTGCTGTAGTTGTAAGGAAATGGTTCAAGCCTCAAAAAGATTGACCATTCACTGCAACTCCAGTGTGCTCACCATCTCTCTGAAGCGCTTCGCTAATTTCAGTGGAGGCAAAATATCCAAGGTAGGCATTTCAGTAAACGTATCAACAGGCCAGACAGATCGTTTATCTTGGCGTATCGTCGTACAAGTGTACCAAGAAATATTGAAAGTAAATCTCCCTCTGCACAGGATGTGAGATACGCGGAGTATCTTGATTTGCGACCCTACATGTCGCAGTCTCATGGAGAGCCGCAGTTTTATAGGCTGTATGCTGTGCTGGTACACTCAGGCTTCAGCTGCTATGCCGGGCATTACTACTGCTACATAAAGGTGAACCCTACTGCACATGTTCAACACTCAACCTTTTGTCAAGCCTAAACAAGAGCTTTCTGATGGTGCTGATGGATGGACTAATGAACAAATGTGTGATGCTTTGTTTCAGGCAAGTAATGGCCAGTGGTATCAGATGAACGATTCCTCAGTGACTCCCACTGACATACGATCTGTGCTGAACCAACAAGCATACCTGCTGTTCTACATTAAACAGGGGTACTAATGCATGAATAGAACTCTAAATGCATTTTTATTTGGGATGTAGCCTGCTTTTGTAAAGCACAAAATCTCTCTCTCCTCTGATTAATTTCTAGGTCTACAGATCTGAAAAATGGAGATTTGAACCAGATGGGTGTTACTCCAGGCCACTCATCCCCGCGACCGGTTGTAACACCCAAGCTAAATGGACATTCTTATACCTCCTCATCCGTAATCGGCCCACAGCTCCCTCCTCACATGTTAAAGGTACAGCCACAGCATGAAGAAACAGCTGTTTATTGTGAAGAAAATCCCAATTTCTTTTGCACCTTGGGTAACATTTTTTTTTTCTTTTGCAGAATAATTCATATTTCAATGGCAACAACTCCTCAAAGGAGTATCACGGTGGCTCGAAGCCCAGCAGCAGCGATCTCAGTGGAGTGAACACAGCTGCCTCCAATTTGTCTTACTCTTCCACTTCATCCTCTGCTTCTCATCAACCCGTCCACCCCACGGGCATCCCGGAGCCACAGAAAAGGCCGAAGATGAGCTTCGTTGTCGGCTGCGGAAAGGTGGTGCGGTGCAACGGGACCCCATCAACCTCCAGCAGCTCTTCATCGTCAGCCAGTTATTCTTACCCACAGTCCTCCTCCTCTACCTCAAAATTCCAGCGCTCCAAGCAGGTCAATGGCATATCTTTGAATCACAGTGCTACTTTTCTGGTTCCCTATGACGAAGAATCGTCTGAGGAGTCTGACCAGGAGAGCAGAGTCATGGACAATGGAACTGCTAAGCCTTATGGCATTGCCAAGGCATCCAGTGGGAGTGGTGGCATGCACATTTCCCTCTCTCACAGTTCAGGTTGCCTCTTGCCTGAGACAAATGGATCGAACAGCATCTCAGAGTCTCACACGGGTGCAAATGGATCGGGACATGGCCCTCTGAATGGACATCACAAAGTCAACGGCTTCAAACATTCTGACAAGGTATTCTCTTCAGTGAAATTTTTGCCATTCTGATGAAAATATTTTTTTGTCTTTAACAGATATTAGTACTTTCTTTACTTACCTTAAAACATTTGTTATACTGAAATGCCTGTGTGACTGTTAACAATCTTTGGTTGGTGATTTTTAGGCATTAGACAGTCCAGCCTCTCAATCTTCCATAAGCGACACTAACAGTTTGGACTCCAAGAGTGTGTCAAGGTAGGCAAACGTTCCTCCTCACTAGATCTCTTTTAGCTTCATTCAGTCTGGTGCATGTTACATCATACAAGATAAATAAATTACAACGGCTATTTTTTATTTTCTCTGTTCAGTGCCAGGTCAGAGGGTCTCCTCTCCCTGTCACCCTCAATGGAAAGGGCTAAACCACTCACTGACCCTCTCACTCAGCATGTCTCACCCTCAGCACCCACACCCAGTGCAGACACCCAGGCACTGGCTGAGCCGGCAGCAGTGACTCCTGGCACGCTGGCAGCCTTAACAGAGACAGAAAGTCAAGTGAAGTCCACAACAGTGTCCACTCTTAGCAATCATAGTCCCAAGACAGAGACAGAGACTTTCAGTGGCGCAAATGGCAAAGAAGACCTGAAAATGTGTCAGTCAGGCAAACCCATCTCTTGGGAAGGAAGAAAACCAGCTGAGCGTCAAGAACATGATTTAAACCAGCCACATGCTTCTACTGCCACACACGACAGAGACACAAAGGACAGAGATGGAGACAAGGAGAGCCATCGAAACTACAAAGAGTTCAAGGACAGGAGCAGAGAACTTTATGGAGATGGCCATCGGCCAGAGAGAGAGTATCGTTCACATAAGGAGCGCTCCCGCAGTCGGCAAAGAGGTAAAGATTCAGCTTGGCACAGGGACAGATATGGGTACCACCACCAAGACCACCGCTACAGAAGATCCCAAGAGGATAGGTCGCGGGATAGATCGCGGGATAGGGAGCGTGACAGGAAAAACCAGACCTCGCACCGCTCATCAAGCCACTATTATAGAGACAGTCATGGTAGTGGGCATGATAGAGAGCAGAGCAGCAAAAGAGCGAAACCCTCATCTCCACATACTATCAGTCCCTCGCCTCAACATGGGACCAAAAGATGCCGTTTGTCTGGCGAAGGCAGCACGTCTGAGGAGCCAAGAAGGGTCAAGAAAAACAAAAAATCTAAGAAGAGAAATAAACATAAGCACAGGTAAGTAAAAATGTTATTTTTTGAGTTGTCTATGATTTGCAACAGGGAGAACTGTCCTTATTGTTAATATTTCCTAACCCAAAGGTAGTTTTAAATTTCTGTAACTAATATATCTTACATTCTGCAGGAGTTTAGAAAGGGGTGCGTCTTGCAAGAACCGGGACAGCAGCTCCTGCCGACACAAAAAGAAGAAAAAGAAGAAGAGGAGGCACAAGCAGGAGGACAGACCCCACAGAGAGACGCGGTCCAGCCCCAGCTCAGACAAGCATGACTGGAGATGCAGGAATGGCGAGGACAGGAGGAGCCATAAGCACCAGCGTAGCTCTGACCGGGATGGTTCTCCTCGCGGTACCAAGCAGTCGAGCATTAAGGACCATCGCCAGCTCAATGGTCACTCAGGTATGCAACATTACATCGTGTTTTCAAAACGCTATTGGGTTTACTGTATAATTCACCCCCACACTGAACTTCTCTTGTATATGTGCTGCAGGTAGTGATGTCAAACATTACAATGGATATGTGCAAGGATTCTGTCATAAAGAAATGGATGTACAGGTCAAATACGGAGACCTGAACCATATTTCGTCTAACCACAGTGGGAAAATGTTCTTATGTGGAGAAGAAAGTGGAGTGACAGGCCCTGTGCCATGCAGATGTAAGTGTGTTTTGTTTGTAAGAAGCATGTTATTTGGGAATTAATGTAGTGTTCTTGAGCTACTTACCCTCACAACATAAGACAGTCAGATTAAAGCAGCGCTCTGTTTTCCACAGAAAACAGCAAATTAGGAGACCTGCCTCAGATCTAAGGTGAGATATTCATGCTAGAAAAATGACTATTTAGAATTGTCTGAATGGTTGCAAAATTAAATGACATGTAGTTGGTTTTAATATAGATGTTATACAAACTTGTGATTTTCTTTAATATTCTTATCTTTTTGTTTTTTAAGCACCCACTTCCCCAAGATCGCTGAGGACAAGGAGAAACTTCACACTTTTCTAAATATTGTAAAGGTGCTTTATTCAATAAAGACAAACTGTATTATTATTATTTTTTTTTGTTTTGCTTTTGTTTTGGTTTTTTTGCAACAAAAATGCTTTACAAAATTTTTAGGATTAAGGATTTTTTACCATGATGTACATCTGAACCTTGGGGGGGAAAAAACTCAATGAAAAATGTAAAAAATATTAATATATACACGTAAACTGGAAGAAGAAGCCTGGAGCTTTAACATCGATATTGCTGCTCAGACAAAGACTCAGGACTTTCTCAATTGTGAAGATTTTCCCTTTAAGGATGCGTACCTGGGAATAATGAAAAAAACTGCTGCATAGAAGTGGAAAGATTGTCTCCAGGCTGCAAGCTATGATGTCACAGTTTTCACGTTTCTGTTTAGAATCTCGACGGAACAGATGTTTTTTAGTGCTTTGTGTGCACTTATATCACAGTTAACCTGGACACACTTGACATTTTCTGCCTAATTTCCCCATTTTGTAATTATCTTTTAAACTCGAGACTGTCATTCTCCAGGATTTATCTAATGGCATTATACCACCTTTTCCCATTTTTCTTCATATAGGAAAAATGTAAATTGCATTATATCACGTATGGCTGTGGATTATTTTGTGTGTAGGGTTTTAATCTTTATTTTCTTGTTAAAAATACTGTGAATTTAAGTTGAACTGTACTATCAGTTATTTGTTTGCATTCCTGTATCAGGAGATCAGTATAAACACTTCTTTTAGAAAAACCACTCAGCATAATGTAGGCCATGTTCTAAAATATGTCGTCGTCCCCCTTTTTTTTTTTTTGGACAAAAATAAGTGAAAATGGTTATAACTCCTACATTTTACTGTAGCATGTTGACAAATTCTCTGCTGTACATTCTGTATTAATTGAGAGGGAATAGGCCTTAATGTCTACAATTGTAATATTTTCTCAGTATGTTTACAGATTTTTTGTTGGGATGAATGGATGTGTATGTGATGATGGGTTGAGTGTTTGGCTTTGTATAGGATGAGGTCAATTCTCACTTTTTGGATAAAAAAACTCAAAAAAGAATATTTGTCTGTCTTTGCTGTGCAACATATAATACAATGCCATTTAAAAAAACAAACAAAAAAAACTGATTCTTAAAATGTATATTTTATTTATCCCTTACTGAATTTGAGTTTTCACAGTAGACATTCACATTTTTTTTTTTGTTTTTTGCTTCCTGTTTCCCCCTGACTGAGCCATTGCCTTCAAGTAATTTTTTAAGAGCTACCTTCATGCGCATTCAACAGTTGCCATTCCTTTTTTTTTTTTTTTAAAAGACCAGTTTAAGATTATGAAAATACTTGTAACTCAAACAACCTATTTTTATTCCCTTTTCAATCAGCTCAGGATACCTTTGCTGCAGCTCCAAGTCTTCACAGAAAGACCAACACAATTATACATTTTCTTTATTCCAGGTTGGCTGTGGGTAATCTAGCCTGTGATTTAAGGGAAGGCCAGACTTAACTGGTCCTGGGACAATGGGAAAAATAAATATCTTATTACAATAAAATCCTGTAATCAAAGACTGAAAAGTCACTTAAAACATTTAAGGCATCACAGACACATCAGGAACATCCTTCATTTGCCTATACGACTTTAAATGTACTGTAGTACTGTAAAACTACATAATCAGTCCTGCTGATTTTGATCACATGGTACATCTGTGACCATAAAATGAGTTTAAATAATAGAATAATTAATGTATATGAAAGCCCCCCCCCCCCTTTAGGGGAAACTGCAGAAAACTTTGCGCCCCAAATTTATTTTGATCAGTTTGCATTGCTATCAGCATCTTTATTCTGAGGTATCAGTAATTGGACTGTATTAGAAACAATCTGTGATAATTGCTGCAGTTGATCAATAGAGGGCAGTATGGTAATGACTCTCCTCAGCAGTGTTAGTACACATTGTATGTTTCTTGTGCTGAGTCTGAAGAGGTTATATTGGTGTACACAGGAGAGGGACTGTGTTACAATCACAGCTTTCCTTTAAAAAAAAAAAAACGTACGTTTGAGAGTCGCATTACAAGCAAATGTCCATTTTGTCCATTTTCTTGCTAACAAATGCTGAATACTGCAGCTTTTCTGCAGATTATCACATTAAAAAGTATGCACCAAAGATGAAGTGTTTTAATCCTGAGAGTCCTTGATGCCCAGAGGTCACTGTGTCCTGCAGCGAACCTCCTTCAGGTTCCAGAGTGATTTAATAGACTCCATTGTAGATGAGCAGAGAACCGACTCTCGATTAGAAATCAGCACTCCAGCAAAGGTCATCCTGCTGTCACTTCTTAGTGGCAACACGCCGCTTTCTGTTCGCCAGCATCTCATAGAAAGGGTCCCTGCTGATGCTGGCCCTGAAAACCACAAGAGGGACTAATGAATATACAAAATCCTGGTTATACGGTTTAGAAAATACAATGCAGTGCTTTAGAACTGTGTAACGTTTTATTCACTACCAACATCGGACAATTCACTTTCTCCTCATTGCCAGTGAAGGGAGGAGCAGTGGTTAGCACTGTCACCTCACAGCAAGACGGTTCTGTGCTCGAACCTGAAGCCGACTGGGGCCTTTCTGTGTGGAGTTTGTATGTCCTCCCCGTGCCTGCACCGGTTTCCTCCAGGCACTCCGGTTTCTTCCCACAGCCCAAAGATATGCGGGTTAAGTCAGATGGCTACTCTAAATTGCCCATAGCTGTGAATGTGACTGTGAATGGTTATTCGTCTCTGTTTTAGCCCCGTGATATATTGGCCACCCGCCGCTCGCCCGAAGTCAGCTGGTTTTGGTTCCAGCTTCCCCTTGACCCTGATGGAGTGTTAGATAGACAATGGATGGATGGATGGATTAATACATGATACTGAAGGGTTAAAGAGGAAAAATGGCCTAGAATTCTTTGCAGTTCCACATTACATGCTGATGTAGCGTTTACTGCACAAACAGTCTGCGAGCACAGTAGACACAGTCATACACACTGTAAAAACTTAGGCATTGTTCCTTCATACTCATAGGCGGATTCAGATCCGCATAAAACTGTAATGTGTATTTATGCCCGCTCTTACTACAGGACAACTATTATTCAGACCTCTTGCCAGAAATTCTTTGTGACAGAGCATTTTAGTTCCCAGAGGAAAAGTGACAAAACCGGTAAAAAACCTGTGTAGCTTTTTGCTTAAGTCTCTGCAATAATCGGTACTCTTTTATCCACCGGAAAATCCATTATCAGAGCTCTGTTCTGTCATGCGCCATTACTCTTATCAGTCCCACAGTCTGGGATAATGAGTGTGTACAGCAGTACCTCTGGCACCGAGCTGCAGTTTTCCTCTAGTGTTATCGTTACTGGGATGAGAAAGTGTAAAATTTGACAATTTGACAGAATGTGTGCGGGAGCGATATTCCAAAAACACCCACTTATGAGCCATACCTGATGGATTTGATCCACTCTTCTTTCTCCTCAGGAGTAGGGGCTGATATTCTGTACACCACGTGGTTCCCTTCTACGACCCGGCCATCTGCCTCTGTTTTACACGCCTTGATCACTTGACCTTTATGACTTGGGTTGTAGAGCTCAAAACAGTTCTAAAAGGTGACAGAAAAAAGAAAAAAAAAAAAAAAGAATTACGTTTTTAAAATGTAACTCTGAAATTATTTTTCTTCATAACATGATCACTAACAGTCGTGCTTACTGGTTTTCTCGGCTCATCCACCTCTCTTATGCTAAGATTCTCCAATGGAATGATTCCTCGAGGCTCTTTGTCCTGCAAAAATATAAGCGAGTTTAAGGCTTTGTCCTGCAGCATGTTCATGAGGGAGAGAGATTAAGACAGCAAAGAAACTCGCTGCGCACTAAGCGGCTATTGTTTGCTTGGGAGCTAAATCTGGCTCACGACATTGGAAGAAAATTTCCTGTCACCGATGAGAACACACAGCAGGGGGGTGATTGCTCTAGGATTGCCAGCTCATCTCTGCTATGTTAGTGGGCTTTAAACGTGTTTTTACTTTGCACTCTCATACAGCACAGCTGAGCTAGATTAGCTGTGAAGGACACAACGTCAAGGTAGGTTCGTTCGTACAGCACACAGCCATTTAAAGTGCTGCTTAAATAAATCGTCAGTGAAATTAAAACAATTAACCATTAAATATAAATGTTATATTTAATAAAGACTGCTCTTTCATATATGGACAATAAATAATGCTCACTGTGAAGGCTGCTGGGTCTAAACCATAAATTCATAAATTATACATTTCAATTCCAACAAATCCCAATTTATTCAGTTCTGAATCAGTTGAAATAGTTAATCTGAATACCAAGAACCACTGCACTAATAAAACCTCTTTAATATTAATTTTCTCACATGTGTTTCCGCCCACTGTTACGTTTATAATAGTAGCTTTACTTACTGTGGTATATTCAAAGTAATACAAGCAGTTATCAGTGAGAATGAACCATCTCCTTTTCCACGTCTTCACTCGTCCTCCTGCGAAAGGACACAGCAACAGTGACATCAGTGATAACATCCTCAGAATACTTAATTCACAAATAAAAAAAAAAGCATGTAAGGGTAACACAAACTTACAGAATTGACACTGCCTACTGACTACTTGACTACCGACTAGTGACTACTTATTAATGTGTTATACAGTTGAAAAACAGTAGTGATTATAAAATACTACTGCCGTAACCCATGCTTTCTATAATTATCTGTTAAGTTTAATCGAGATCATTTTTATTTTCTTTTGCAAAAATGAGTTAAATATATTTAACTCATTATTAATATGCTGTTGGCATTGACATCATGTGAGATGGTTTACACCAAAATACTGCTTAAAAGTCCAACAAACACGTACTTGATTTTACCTCACTGAGGTTTACCATATGACTCAATATAAAAAAACATCAAACACTCAAACCTCGTAATTCCAAACTCTCAGATTCTTAACATAATTCTTAAAATAATTAGTAATCCCAGTGAATTAGCCGTTTTGTCCCTCACTATTTCACTACAAATATTCCTAATCTAATTTCATTGTATCATGAATGAACCTCAGGATTTACATGATTTCAGTTTGGGTAATATATATATTTCCAAAACAGGTTAAAAGCAGCAAAATCAGGTCCGGAAGACTGAGGCAGACCAAAAACAAAACCACATATTCTACATATTCTCTAGGGTACCCACAATAGACGTGCTGTTTCATGCTATAAATAGTCTGTAACAGGCTGGTTATTCCGATGAGATCTGCACAGATCAGTGTTCTACTACATTGAATGTGGTATGCATCCTAAAGAAAGTATGATAAAGTGTTATACGTTATAAAAAGTAAAAGAGACTACCTTTCGGTAGCACAGTGGCTATGGAGCCAGTAGCTCGGAAAAACTGCTCCAGAGTGTAAGTTAACTGTGGCATGAAAAGCAGGGTTTAGTTTCACTGGAGTAAAAGTGGCAGTTAATATGAGTGAAGAGGAAAAGAGGAAGTGGGAAAAGTGAGACAAGCAAATGGAGGTCCTTAGAGGGAATCCAGCAGCTGCAGGCAAACCCGTGCCTCTCTAACTACTCCACTCCCAGCACTGTGCGGTTCTCCGGAAAGTGCGCACCAGCACATTTACAAAATGTCTTACAAACTGTTCTGCCTGTTTGAGCCTACTTTTATTCTGCCTTGTTACATTTCTAACATCATATCTCTGTAACTGCAACAAAACAACAACAAAAAAAGACATGGCTCTAAATTTACACAACAAGCCAGCTTGCATAAGGTACGATTAGAGAAGGAAAGCGATGCACTTTTTTGTATTAGTACATCTTTGGTTGACTTACCTAGTTTCAGTAGCCACCCTTCCCTGTCTGGATTGAAGAATGTGTGCGTCAGGTCATTGCCATCATCTTCAGGTATTTTGAAGGGCTCGTTTTTAATGCTTTCGTATAAATTCTGCATGAAAATATGTCATAAAGAAGACCAGCTGCATACATGTGGATTAAGGTCACATTCATATTTCTCAGACCTTATCTTTGTTACTTCATGAGGCTCACCTTGAGCAGCTCCTCGGGCAGATCGCCACCTTCGTTGATGCCACGGTTCATAGAGATGAATCTCTCAACGGTGGGCTTGTCCCTGACATTGGGGTTGTGCAGGCTGGTATTGAGCATGATGACGGAGAATGAGAGGATGTAGCACGTGTCTGCAGGGCAAAGACACTTTCAATATTTAATAAAGAGTTCTCTGCAAAGCCAGTGCCCAGAGGATTATCCAGAGAAAACAGAACCAGGCTTGACCTTTGCATAGTTTTGAACATCATCCAAACCCAAAACCTTTGATGATTTTAGACAGCATATATTGTATTCCACTCCATTTAAGTAATTGTGAACCTTTTTTAAAGAAACCTGTTCGGACAAAAACTCCTGATGGATTGCCACGGAGCAGGCTACTTTTCTAAATAAACGATGGTTCTTCCTGGCATGTTGGCCTTTTTCGTTGCCAAAGCATTGCATTTTGTAGAGCTTCACACTGTTTCTAAGCCAACATCAGCACTGTTTATCCCAGAGGGCTCTTTTGTCAATCCACAATCTTTAGAGATTCCTCTA
>JAOVYU010000067.1:17108544-17123236 GCA_025674565.1 Synodontis membranacea
CGCCCCCCCCCCCCCCCCCCCCCCCCCCCATTAAAACTGCTAATGTGCAATTAATCAGCTGGCACCGAGCAGATCTTCTTCTGGGTTCTTGTTTTAAGCTCTTAACGTCAGTCAGTCATTCAGGCCATTTACAGTGTCACTAAGTTAACGATACGAGACAGAACTTGTCTTGAGGTTTCGCCATGGCCACAGTGGGTTGAATCACATGCTAGTCAATGTGCTACACATGCTTGAGCTTCAGTGCGAGACAGTTTGCTGTGCTTGTGATCGTGGCCTGGCAGTGTAGAGAAATACCTGCTGAACGTCGTTCAAGAAAGAGGCTTGAATGTAAGCTTGTGTTCCCCTAAGTGCTATAAGAGAAACTTCATCCAGAGTTTGATGCCACAGTTTCATTTTCTCCCCATTTTTTGTTTTTTTTTTTTGGTTCAGACATCAGATTCTTGGCTTCTCATGCTGTTTGTAGCCTTTTTGTGTGGTCTAATGAAACCTGGATCATTTGCTTATTCAACAGTGGTGCTTACAAACTGCCAAACTACAAACTCAAAGCGAACAATAATTTTGGAGCCAAGAATGTGTGTGTCTGTGGGGGTGCTTCTGTCAGATGTGCTACTTGTGTATGTGCTCTGACTGTTTGACGTCTCCTGTCTGACTGGCTGGGTTCTCTACATTTTTAAAACCCCGCCTCTTTCCCTCCATTCTTGAACAGGTTTCATTCCTTTTGGAATAAGGTGCAGCTACAGATTTTACATGTCTTGTGCTCGCTTCTGACGTATATATAAAATTTTCTTTCGCATGCCAAATTTTGAACATCTGCCTCACCGTGAGTTGTGAGCCAGAACGAAAAGAAAATAGAATCTCAGTCTTTTGGGCACCGATCATCGCCTAGGGGTGAGGGGTAGTGAGCAAGCTGCCTTTCTCCTGCTGTTGACGTCATGGCTTCACTCTTCTCACCAACTCTGCACACGTGCTGTACAACTCGCTTTCTTTTAGAAGGCACTCGCTCCAGAGGTTCGAGAATGAGGTTCTCTGTCTTATGTAATGCAGCTGTACAGTAGCCAACCCAGGAAAAAAAAAAAGAAGAAAGGCAACCGTACAAATCAAGGGTTCAGTTTTTTTTTTTTTTTTGTTTGTTTTTTTTTTGTTGTTTACATTTTATCACTGAAAACCTGCCAAAATTAAGCTTAATAATTTTTTTTGTTTTTGTTTGTTTTCATCCAAAGGCAGTGGGGAGGTATTCTTTGCCTTACTTGAAGTTGACGATGCTTACTTTCTGCTCTTGCTTTCTACCATTCTGCCCAAGCACTGACTACATAGTACTTATTTTAAAGCTACTATAACAGAGCAACATATTGTGCTAAACTTTTGCACAGTTACAGGTTTTTGCAGGGTTTTAGTCAGCAGTCCACAGTATTTTCTCCCCGACACGCAAACACGCACTTCAGTAGTCACACCCCCCTCCCCCCCCCCCATCAGTAAGAGCCATTTCAGTCAGTGAAATATGTAGGACGAAAGATGTGGAATGAAGTGTCTTGGTATAATCTGTGCATCCCCAACGATCCTTGTAGTACCTTTTTGACTGAACGTGAAAAAAGGATTATTTGACAGTATTCGTAAGACCCTCTGCAGGTATTCTGATTTCTGAACATATGCTGTTTAAATAGGACGAATCTGTCCAAGGGCATCTCGAGCTAGTGTCAGGTCACGGACCATCCTTAGGACATCCGAACAAACTCTACTACCCCCACCCCTATGTCACATTCAAAAACACATTCAAAAACTTAGCTTCAGTACTGTAACTCATCAAAAATACAAACACCTCCTGAAACCATCTGCATCCTTTATGTGGCACGGGTTTTAAAAAAAAAAAAAGAAAATAGAAAAAAAAAACTTGTGTGGAGCTCACAGGCAGCATCAAAAAAATTTACGTTTCAGCTTTAATGATTTAAAAAAATATATATATTAAGGTGCCAGTGTGTAAGTTTCATGTCATTAGTTTTAGCTGATTTGTGCAATATGCTATGATGCCTGTGGTTACCACAAAGTGCCTCGTTTACTTAAATAAAAAGAAAAAAAAAGTGCTTGTTTTAGACCCAGTTTTAGAACATGGTGTCATGCATGTAGACTGACAGGATGGTACTGTGCACTAACTCACCTGGGCTTTACACACTGCAGAGGACCCACGGGGCTTTGGCCCTGCCACATCCTCATTTTCCACCCTCCACTTCTCCTCTGGGTTCAGTTCCACTTAGACGCAATGTAAACTCGGTATACTTTCAGTCGTTCGAAGAAACAGAGCCTTATTCCATTTCAGCCTGTTCAGATAATTTTGTGATGTGCAACAGTTGCTCTGTGTGTAATGCTATGCACTGAGAATACACAACCAACAATGTATGAAATATTGTATAGGTTATGTACAGGTTATGATGCTCATACAAATCACTTGTTTGTTTGTAATTGTACGTGTAAACTCCCCTTTATCTTAGTGTTATAAACTCCACATAAATCCAATAAAGTCTCATTCTTGTCAACCGTTGTAGCTTTATTTACAGCATGAGAATATTTCCTGATACCGGGGTAGAATTTTGTTATTGAACTTCAATGCTGTGCTAGAATGTTATGGTCCTCAAGTTTTCTATCAAATGGGCAGGTAGAGAGATGACCGTGAAGTTGTACGTTAGGTTCTTGACGTTAAGCGGCACATGAAGTGGAGCTTTGCGATTATTTACATTTCATGGCAGCGTACGGCGGCCACTTGACTCCAAACCCAAGCCTGTTCTCTGTTGACTTCTCTGAAAATTCCTCTTGTGCATGATTTACGTTATTGGATCAGAACTGAAAAATATTTACAGCCACTTGTAAATAAGCTGCTCTTTGGATACAATTTTTTTTTTCCCCCCTCATAAAAAATACACTTGCGAGATGTCATTGCATAAGTCCAATAATCTAAGGCTTTAAAAATGTACCTGAGCAGAGCTTCGGCGTGCTTTTAGTGCTGGCCTGCGGATGTGTTAATGCTAATGACCTCTGATGTACCATCCGGCTCTGTTGTCTGTAAATAATGGCGTTGCCGCTGGACCTAGTGGAGCCATCCAGGCTGAGTTTATGCAGGAAACATGGATGTGTTCCTCAGTCACGGCCCAAGAAAACCATTTGTAGCGGTGCCGCAGGACGTGCGGTTGCTTTTGGTGCGGTTGCTTCGGTCTCATCAGAATCTAATGACAGATCATGTTTAGAAACCTTAACTGTATTCCATAAAATGCCAACTGTGAGATTGCTGAAAGTTCTAAGCATGGACAGCAAGAAACCTGGACTATTGTTTGAGTTTCTTCAAAATGCATTGGATATTCACCAAGTGGCTGCTTGCTTTTCTTTCACGGTGTATTCGGTTTATATTGGATGACCTCCGAATTCTATCCTGCATGATTTCATATTGAATTATTAATTACTGAATAAGCTACACAAGAGCCTCTGTGTGGGTCCGTGTGTGTGAGGGCATACGCACAGTGGTCTCCATCTAATGTTGGGGTCTTTAACAGGAGGACCATTGCAAAAATATTGCCGTGGACCAAACTGAGCACTCAAAAGATCCCAGAGCTGAGCCATATTTTTAAAAATAAATAAATAAATTAAAAAAAAAAAAAGGGCCTGTAGTTCAACGACTTCTTGAAAAACAAACCCATCTTGGTTTCTGTAGCAGATCCTGTGTTGTGGCATTTAATTCATTTAGCTTAAGGCAGCTTGGAAAGGGAGGTTTTCACAGCCTTTTTAAAAAAAAATTCATGTGTCAAAGGGCAGTGTAACACATTCACAGCAACAAGCTATCTGTCCTCTTCTACATACGTCAGCTTACAGACACCCACGATTGGCAAGTGTTGCTGTGATTGAGCAGAGAGAGAGAGAGAGAGAGAGAGAGAGAGCATGCGATCCCTCCCACTCTCTCAACACAAGGTTTTTCTCCCTTGGCTCCTTGCCACGGATGAATGTTAGGATTCGAACATGCAATCGCCTGATGACAGAGCAACTGCTTTGCTCTTCCACCACACCTTTTTCTCCTCACTGTCAAGATAAGCATCCGAAAACATTTCGTGATCGGCTAGAACATTAATGACTTACAGAGGACGCGCCACTCTTCCACTAATCTCTGGTTATAAAGATGCGCCACATCTAAAAAAAACATGCAGATTTTCTCTAACATTAGAGGTTGCGCTAGTGGTCTGGCTAGACTAAGCTTGTCTAAACTCGTTTCTATTAAACTGTGAGCAACAATAGCAGTGTCTGCTACAGGATGAACAAGATTTCATGCTTCTGGTCACCATATACCACACTGCGTCATTGTGAAATGCATGCGGTCAGTGGCTCTCATGCAACTGTGTTTTTTTTTTTTTTTTTTTTTTTTTTCTTTCCCCGTGTCTTCCTGCATACGTTGTATATCCTTGACTGTATATTTTGAGAGGAAATCCATAGGAGCTATACTTATGTCTGGATAAACATTCCAGCAATCTGGCCTCCATAAATTCATTTTCATGAAACGGCCTAAAAAAAAATTATTTCTTAATTTGCATGATGTGTTTATAGTGGGGGGGTGGGGGGGGAGGAGAACAGTTTAGGCAGGAAAGTGAACAGGGGACAAAAGAAGCTGATTTCAGGGCGTGCGTGTTTAGAGAAGTGTGTCCTGCTCCTGGAGATAAGTGTTTACTGAGAGACAGACAGGTGGCCAGAACAATGCCGAGTCATCACTGGCCTCTGCCAACGTGTCCTAGTGCGGAAGTGGAGGAAAAAGGCCTTTCATAATTGGCCACATGTTAGCTTGATTGCATCCAAAGCCACATCCTTAACCACACACTACCATACTAAGTAGTATGTGAAGAATAGTACACCACCACCACCGCAACCATCATCTTATTTTGACTTTTAGGAAAGCAGTATGCACTTTTTCCCTGAAAGATTTTTATTATTATTTTTTTTAAACCCTGAAGGACCCAAGCTCTGGAGCTTTGCCGACGTTTCACAAGATTTCCGACTTGGAATTTTATTCCTAAACGTTCTGAAATTCAAATTTCATGGCATTGTGGTGCATTGCACTGTAGTGGGTAGCACTGCTGCCTCACATCTCCAGGGTCTTCAGGGACCTTGAGTTTTGTTCGTGGACCTTCACACGTTTTCCCCATGTCCGTGCTGGTTCTCTGGTTTCCTCCCACCTCAAAGAGACGTGCCTGTTTGGTGCATGGGCTACTCTAAACAGTCCTGGACCGTGACTGTATTCTTGGCACACGGATGGTGTTTCCGGGATTGGCTCCGGATCAACCACGACCCTGACCAGGATGAAGTGCTTACTGAAGATGAATGAATGATATTCAGATTAAATGTAAATATGGGTGTCAGCGTAAACTGTTCCGTTTTGTGCACAAAACTTAGTTTTACATTCCTGACTTGATTGACTGAAGGCAAAGTCTGCAACTAAATAAAAAAAAATAAAATAAAAAAAAGGCAAATGGTTTTGTCAACATATTTATGTATGTTGACATTTAAGCAACTGACATTAATGAGAGTCCAGGTACAATCCACTGCTCATTACGTACACAGCATTAACGTACAGATCTATCAGTTACACAAAAAAAGAAACCTAACACGATTCCAAGAAAAAATCTGTCGAGTTCTGTTCGACATGCAAGTGAAAAGATGGAAGAATTTCTGCTGCTTCAAAACTGCCCGCTCTTTAAAAACGTGGCGAACATTTGCATGGCACACAATGCACACACGACTGCAGAAGAGTGAACAGGAATCTCATCTAGTTACTTAAATACACCTGCAACTCACTGGGCTTTGTATCATTATGCATAAAGATGATCCTCACTGTTAATACAAGCAAGACCTTTATGGGCTTTTAGAACACTACTACTGTACTTTCAAGTCTTTATTTATTAGGAGCTGATTCCGAACTGTTTAATCATCGGATGGAAATCTGTCCTTTTTTTTTTCATTATCCTCCATCTATTTTTAAAAAAAAAAATATATATATATTATCTAAAGGGCTTTAAATATATTATCTAACCCTCTAGCATAGGTTCTCAAACTTTTGCAGCCAGGAAAATACATTTCCCAGACACTGACCCCCCCCACCCCACCCCCCCACCCTTCAGATTTCATTTAAGGAACACAACCAACTATTCAAATATTGAAATGTGTGCAATAATATTAAGTCTATTGAAATCATGGAGCTTTTTTTTTATTATTATTATTATTTATTCCCGGACTTTCCACCAACATAGATCTGACCTGACATAAATTTATACGTTCTCATTGTAAAGGTACCAAAATGTACTTTTTCTTGTAGCTGGCAAGATACCATTAATGGTACATCTCGTTACCTGTAGTGTGCATCGTTCACCTAGAAACGTGTATGTAGTATACCTTTTAAAAGTAATTTCAGGTACGTATTTGGACTTTATTACGGCACCGTGTCATTTCTGCCTCACACGGTCCAGGTTCATGGTTACTCTCTGTGTGGAGGTACACATGGGTTTCCTCTGATATCCCCAAGAAACTGATGTAGGTAGACTCTCTATACAAAATTGCCCTTGGGTGTATGAATGAGTCCTTTTTTTTTTTTTTTTGTGCCTGGAATTCCTGGGTTGGACTCTGCATCTGCTACAACCCTGACTGGATAAAGCAGTTATTGAAGATGAATGAATCAATCAAACCCAGATCATAATGATTCTAACCCTGTACTGTTTAAAGCTTTAAAAAAAAGCTCATTAAAGGTATATAATGTGCACCTCACCATGGTATAAGATACATGCAAATGATGTACCCTTGACGGCACCACACGAGTACAATGAAAAGTGCTATCTGGAGTGTAAACCGACTTTTTTTTTTTGGCTTGTTTTTTGAGGTTTGGATTAAACCCACTGAATTCAAGTGACCAGTCTACTACAGCATATCAACCACACCATAATAATTCAATAGTAAAATATACATTTGATAATGGTGGGATGTGATTTCCATAACAAAAAAGAAAAGAAAAAAAAAATCACAGATCTTCTGACTATGACCACTTGCCAGATGTCTGGAGGCCCCCACTTTAATCACTACTGCTCACTACTGTCTATATTCAGCACAGTGTATAGACACAGCCATCTGACATCGGTAAGTGGCTTAAGATCAAGTCAGATCGATGCTGGGAAACTCCTAACACATGCATGGATGGATCATCTCGGCTCTCTACCCTCCGGCTTTATTGACTAAATGCACTCAGCTGCTTGTTTCAGAGGGACATGTTTGATCCAATAACTAGACGTCTGAGCTCCGTCAAGCCCGATCGTTACCTCAGCCCTCATTTACAATGCAGATGGACGGCAAGCATGTCACATGACATTACAGCAGGTCATGTCCATGCCAATGGCGTGTGCACCACGCATGAATGCTCGCGATTAGATTATCGATTCTGAATGGCAGGAATGCTTGCTGGTAGAGGGGGAAGAGCAGGCGCTCCTTTATCACAAGCAGTATCTTAACAAGGCAATAAATCTAATAAAGCTCCTCATGACATTACTTACCCTGCCGAGCTCCTTTCTTGCCTACTGTTTTTTTTTTTTAGGAGTTGTTATTAAATTATTTATCTTTACATTATGATGCATCATTCTGGAGGTATTTTGAGTTTAGGCTCAGTTTACATTTGCTGTCATAGCAAAATGCTCTCTTTCTTAAGGTGGATAAAGTGTTAAGGTGCATTTGGACTACAGTTCCAAGCTCCACTGCTGCAGTCCTGTGCCTCATTACAGATGCAACTACAAGTGAATTCCTTTGAAGGCAATATATCTGGACAATGGTCCCTGTGGTCTCTGGAGCCTTGTGTGTGTGTGGAAGGGGGGGATAGATGTTCTGCCTGGCCTTGCATTTTGGATCTTCACTCCAGCCTCTAAATGCACTGACCTGGCAGATGAGTCCCAATCCTCCACTCTAATGTAAAGGAAGTGCTTGGGCCAGAGGAACACAAACGGAGTAAAGGCCCCCCCCCCCCCGGGGAGCCCACAACCTTTTAACCTCTCTACAAAAAAAAAAAAAAAAAAAGCATATTGCCCCAATTCCTTGCCAGGAGCAGACAACACAGAGAATAAAGAATAAGGTTGTAAAACGATGTTCCCACCAGCCTTTCTTCGTTTTCACTTCTTTCCCCCGTAAATCAAATCATGACCTTGGGAGAATTCTAGATCAAAACCATTTTGAAGTGGATGGGGCAGAAATGTACATTTCAGTGGCTCGGTTATTCTCCCTGCCTTTATGGAAGCTCGTCTCTTCCTGTTCTCTCTTCTTTAATTATGCATCTGTTCCTGTTATCCTGAGGAAGTGCTTGCAATGTTTCTTTCATAGCTTGTGGGGGGAAAAAAGGACAGGAATTGTATGCGAAGTGATTTTGCATTCAAATGTAGCATGTTGCCAAGATATGCATTGTAATGACATGCAAGGGTCAACGACTTTTTTTTGGGAAGACGTTTACTGTAAACAACTTATGCTGACTTTCTTTTGAATCTTTAAATGTCCTCGGTCATGCTGATTGCACAAATGTTTTCATGTTAAAAAAAAAAAAAAAGCCAACGCTGTTCTCATGCTGCTCCAGGTCCTGCCTAGAGTCCAGGATGAACTTTGGAACAGATCGGGCCCTCTGTCCCAGCATGGAGGAGTTCTGTGTGTGCTCTGTAATACTAAGTGTGGTCAAACGGCTGGAGCCTCGTCCTGGGAACTTTAACCTTTAACACACACGCACGCACACACGCACACACACACACACACACACACACACACACACCATGGCCTGCAGCAGAGCTTCATACTGCTCCCGTCTCCATAGATTTCTTCAACCTGGGAAAACCACTGAAGCGTTTTCTCTTTTCTCTGAACACTCAGCGGTCTGCCTGACCCTCTTCATGTTGCACAGCTGTCTTGCATTTGGTTTGAGCCAGGAATAAAGCAGGAAGTGGAAATTAAACAAGAACTGGAGGGAGAAAAAAAAAAAAAAAAAAAAGAACTTGTTGGTTCTTCAGTTCCCTTGCACTGCACTTTTTTTCATATTCCCTGTGCTCTGAACACCTGATTCAGCCTGACGAGTAAAACAGATATGTTAGAACTGGGAAAAAGGATTACCAAGGTAGGCAATAAGCTGGATATGAGTGCTTGTGACAGTACACACACACACTCAGCCTAGCTACGACTTTAAGCTTATCCTAATCCAACTCCAAGAAAATACAGGTTTTTGGTTTCACCCCTGAAGAGGCTTTTAAGAAGATAAAACACAGGACCTTCCTCGTCTCTGGACCGTCGACAGCATAACTTTGTTCCCTGTTTATAGAGTCAGAACACATTTAATCTGTTTGAGTAAAGCAGAGATGAGGCCAGCATGCTAAATTAATTATTACAGATTAGAAGCACTGCTTCCTCATTTAGTCACACTAGCGTGTATGAGTGGGAACAGTCTGGCTCACTGAATGCCAGCAAAGCCAGCATTAGTGTCTAAATTCTAATATTACACACAGACTGTCTTGGCGTTCTTAAATCAAGCTTAAGAGTCATTACTGACAATATAAGGTTTTACATGAAAACATTGCTATCAAGAATCATATAAAAGAACCGCCTGATAAACAAGAATAAACAATCCCAAATATGTCTTTTTTGGTAAAAACTGACAAATTCCTTTTTTTTTTTTTTTTGTTTGTTTCTTTGCTATTAAGAAATTCAACTTCCCCTGTGTCAGCCTATAAGGCTATCTGCTGGACATTCTTCCTATTCAGTTGTGTATCATTGGAGAAGCAGGATCTGGCTATCCCCCCCCCCCCCCCACAGGCTGAAGAATCACTGCGCGCTTAGTATTTAGTGCTCGACTTCTGCCCCATGAGATGTTGGGCAACACAGCTCCTCTTGTTCTCCCCGTGTCTCAGTGCTACCGGAAGTCGCAAGATGAGACACACTTGAAAGCAATGCGGGGAGGCAGCTGCAGCAGACACTTGCAGGTGAATAAATACCACACGGAGGCTGTGTGGCAGATGCGTGTGCGTGTCTGTATGGGAAGCTGCTTAAAGTCACAAAAGATAATCAGTAACATGGGGGCTTCGGCAGTCATTACTGTGACACGCAAGAACTTGCACTAGTTTTCTTGTCCAGAGCTGTTTAGAAAGAAGACTGCTGACCTTTTAGAAGCAGCTTATGCAATATCCGTGTGCTATTAAGACCCTTCGCCTGATATTTATCTGCCTAGAAGAGGACAGTTCCATGCCTGGACCTTAGCTGATCTACAGACAACCTGCATACGCGATTCTGCAGGATATAGCCATTGGTATCTATTTGTATTATTTACTGCAGTTTTTCTTAGAAGAACTGGTATTCTGAAAGGTCATATTTTTAAGACAACATGTACGCCAAGTGTTAGGTTGGCAGAGTTCGATCTGTAGGCCAGAGGCTTTCTGAGACGCAGTGCCCTAAAAGCTGGGTCAAACTGAATGAACTACAAACCCACTGAACTTTCAGCAGTCCCCTGACAATTCTAACCATCTCCTCATTCCATGGTTGGAGCTCAAAGTTCATTGCAAGTGCAGCAAAAATAGAAAGGGACACCGTGTGTGTGTGTGTGCATATGTTCTGAAAAGCATCAAGAACAACTATGCAAAAACAGGACAGACAGGATTCTTACCAAGACATGGAGGTCATGCCTTCAGATTTAGATCGTTACGATACGAAGCCTGGAGTCTTGTAGGTACCTACAAGTCACTTAAGGCGCATGTTTTCTCGAAGGTTTTGTAATGTCCTTGAATAAGCAGTTATTAATAAAACACGAAAAGAAGTGGTAAATCGTTTCATTTTACTGTGCAACTGAGGAGTGCTGGCTATAGTGAAATTCTCAAAAGTTTCACTTGAACCTCACACCACAATTTCCTTCTATTCTATTCATTCCGGTGAGATAAAAAAAAAAGAAGAAAGAACCCCAGATTAAACGTCATTTGGTACAAGTAACTGGATTAAGACCAGCAAGTGGGAACCTTTTACGCCCACGAAACTGTGATGAGAATCTAAGTATCAACCAGCCTATTAAAAACCATCTGCCAGGCTCCGAAGCAGACCTCCTGGCTGCAGGAAGCACAAGAAGTCAGAATGAGCGTGGGACAAGAGCATGACAAGAGAGAGAGAGAGAGACTGAGAAAGACAGACCATATGAGAAAGGATTTCAGAAAAATGTGGTGTTAAAATAAAACTTTATTGTTTATATGCTAATTCTCCTCTGCCATTCAGTGCACTTCTAACACTGAAGTACAATAATGGCTTGACTCAGGGAGAGGATGTCTGTATATGGCCACAAACTCATCTCATCCACTCAATTAGGCCAAGCAGTGGAGAACAGACAGCTCTCTCATGGAAGAGACGGAGGAAAAAGGCAGCCAGACAATGTCTGTATTTAGCTCTGCGTCTGCCTCCTGATTTCTGCCACTCTTCTTGATGCTGCTGTGAGTGTGTGTGTGTGTATGTGTGTGTGTGTGTGTGTGTGTGAGATGGTGACGTGGTGGGGCTGGGCCTCCACAGACGCCCGCAGCCCAGGGGAAGTCAGATCCGGTGGAAGGGATGAGGGGGTGGGTTAGAAAGTAAAGCTCCTATGATGGTGAGAGTCCTTTGGGCCTGCCTCCTCATGCTTACTGCAAAATAAACTAACAGTGCATGTCCACTGGATGTAGGAGGCCCTCCTCCACTTTCCACTGTCATCACACTCCAGTCCACTGCCAGGCCGCAAGAATAAGATGCCAGCAATAGAGGTAGCAGTGCGGAAATCTGAACATGGTGCCTTTTGTCTGTATATTTACATATTTAAAGTAATCGGTCATCTTTTTTACACATCGGGGTATTGGGGTACTGGGGTAAGTGCACATTGTCCTTTGCAGCTGTGTGTGTGAAAACCCGGGCAATTCATTATACCAAGGGGCCATGGGCCCAGTAAAGGGTTAGCCCACTTTTCCAGATTCCTAATTCCTGGCCTTTGTGACTCTGCACCACTACGGTTCTCTTGTCCATGTTACCATCATTCCCAACACCACGGCCATTCCTTTATACTCCATACTCTCTTTCTTTATCAGGCTGGCAAACCTTCTATGTTTAGCAACATCTGTGTAAGTGATAAAAGTGGATGGCGAGTTCCTTTTCTCTGGAGCACCTGTGTAAAGTGAGGTCAAGCACAGTTCAGCTCTGTGCCTCCCTTGCAGTCTTTCCTCCTCCCCTGTGTTCCAGTTCTATCAGATGCACTGTTTGTCTAAAGCCTCTTAAGGCTTCCATGCAGGCCCCAGTACAGGATAGGAGCAAATGAGGAATTCAGCCTGCTAAAGCTTGAGCTTGATCAAAGCTGCCCCAGTCCACAGCCCTACTCCATGTAATTAGGACTGCAGCCGTGCAAGCCTTCCCCTCTCTTCCTCTGCCCAGAAAGTCCAGCTCCTACTTTGTTTTAGGAATAATCACTGTGCTGGTTATGAATGCCACTCTGAGCGCTGTAGATTGTTTTAATATTAATGTCAGTGGGACGTGGAATCAAAACCCCAGCCGAGTTTCAGCACCACCATCAGAAAGTGGGAGTGCGAGGCAAGTTGGCCTGCTTTGATGCTCTCCTTTGCTTCACAGTCCAGCGACCACATTGTTATTCCTGAGCTGTTCTGCTGGTAATGAGTTTTCCAGGCAAGTTGAAGCCATGTTTTTCTTGTACTGTCTTATGAAACTTAAGATGTACTACTTTGTCCCCCTTCCCAATAGAAGGCAGTGCATTAAATGCAGTCCACTGCAGTCTCTCTAACCCATCACTATTCAAGAGCCACAGCAGCGTTGTAGGAATCTACATGGACCTTCTTCTGTGCTTGGACAATCTCACTCTTCTCTCACATAACTGTGCTGGGCCAGCAACGGCAGCAAGCAGCAGCGGGAGCCACTTCAGTGATCCCATGCAGAGAGGCCGCTCAGGGACGGGCTGCAGTTCCTGCCAAAGGCAACGGCAGTGAACACAAGTAAAAATGGAGATTGTATATTCCCTAGGCTGTAGTGGAACCATGCAGTGGGAAGTGGGTAAAAGTAAACAAGGCATGTAGAGGAAAAGGGGAAAAAAAAGATTATGCTGAAATTGTTATTGCTAAAAAAAAAAAAAAAAGAAAAAAGGCTGACGAAATTTAAGTGACCTGTTGGCCTTTCCCATAGCCATTACAACCCCAGGCATTAAAGCTCGCATGCTTGCTCATCCGCTCTCTTCTTCACAAAGATCGGATAATTTTGTAAACTGTTTATCACCGAGTATCCTTCTGAGGATCTACCTTCATGTTCGAACCCCAGTTTGAAACAGATTATGTATGGCAGACCTGGGATGGTTCTAAATCTTGAAAGAAAAAAAAAAAAAAACCAGACTGCTAAGATAAAGGCTGATGACTGTTGTTTTAGGAAGACAGTGCCTCTGACATACTAATTAGTCACGGCATTAAAGAGTCTATTAGATGGTGTAGATATCCTGTGCATAACTACAGCAATAAATCAGATGTATCTGAAGTCAGAGACACCGTAAAAAAAAAATAAAAAATGATGGCAGCCATTAAGAAGCAGCAGGAGGGAATCAACCACCTCTGGACTCATGTAAAGGTTAGCAGAAGGCCATTTTTAGTGTGCGACAATCAATGGCCTACATTGTGGCAACTGATCACTCTGATTTTAGAGATCAACTGCACTTTGCTCACTCTCACGTCTAAAAATACAGCCTGTGGAACAGTCTGTGGTTATCACCAACAGTGATAGTTGACACATGACACTTCCTTCCATTGTGGCTTTTTTGAAAAAGGTGGTGTGAAAGAGTAAAGAATATTATCATTTTGGCTGCTGGTTTGCTTTCACATCTCAGGTTTATCAGCTGCTTTAGGGCTTTTTCTCTGGCTTTCCTAAAGTGAAAATGAATGTTACCTGTCATAAATAAATAAATAAAACACTTCTATTGGACATAGGTATTGCTGGACACGAGGCTTCATGAGAAATCATTTGTACTTTTATATATCATGTTTTTCCTGGGAAGGTGTATGTGGTGAATTAGCTTTTAGTAAAAAGTAAAAAAAAATAATAATAAAAAATAAAAAATACATATAAAAGGTACAAAAGATTTGCCCATCATGATACCACCCCGGTGACAAGGGAAAGTACAGGTGGTACCTTTTAATTTCTTAATGAACAGGAAAAAATCAAAAAAGCAAAAAAAGCAAAAAACAAATAAATGA
Organism: Synodontis membranacea; assembly: GCA_025674565.1. Taxonomy (NCBI): domain Eukaryota; kingdom Metazoa; phylum Chordata; class Actinopteri; order Siluriformes; family Mochokidae; genus Synodontis; species Synodontis membranacea. Next base: position 17,122,809 of record JAOVYU010000067.1, read on the forward strand.
TAGGTATTTCATAAATGACAGGTAATGCCTCTCAGACAAATCTATCTTGGTTCCTATCTCTCCCTGCCAAAATCCTAAATATAATAACAACGTCCATACTAGCCGTATTTCCATATTTCTGCCTGCTCTTATAGTCTAAAGTCCAGAGCTGTTACAGATTTACAACTTGGAAAGGAGCTTTTGAAAGAGTATTATACAAGAGCTGGCTTAATCTGAGCTGAATAGGCTTTATCCAAGGGAAACACTGTCCTGCTAACTGCTGTGATTATGTGCTGCACTCTGTTCTCTCCATTTAACACCTCGTGCTTATCATAAAGAGAGAGAGAGAGAGAGAGAGAGAGAGATCGTAATGAATGTTATCATTGTGATATAAACATGTTATATAAATGCTCAATTACTTTTTTATTTATTTTGAGGCCACTTCAAAA
>JAOVYU010000067.1:17143971-17157271 GCA_025674565.1 Synodontis membranacea
TCAGCCTTGCACTCCAGCATGGGGGAAGCAGCTGCTCTCTCTCTCTCTCTCTCTCTCTCTCTCTCTCTCTCTCTCTCGCGCTCTCTGTTTGTCCCTGAGCCTTTTATACCCCCACAGCCAAAATACTGCATTGCAGGAAAGCTGCACTTTTCCAAGTACAGTCAATGACAAAAGCTGTGAAGTGCACTAGTTTGCAGTGTTGCACTGCTCTAACAAGTTAAAGGAAGATGCAATAGATAGTAACAAATATATCAGGTGCAACCTCAGCTGCATGAGACGTGATTCAAAAATGAAATCTAGATGTTTATTAGAATACAGAAGTTGCATTTGAACACGGTCCGCTGGTCTCATGTTATAACATGAGATATGAAGTTTCCTCATACAACTTCCTCTCCAAGTGTGTGTGTGTGTGCGTGTGTGTGTGTGTGTGTGTGCGTGCGTGCTTGAGTATTAATCAGAGGTCAGCAAAGTGAGGTGTGAAGGTATTAAGGTCTGGCTTCATCTCAGACACACACACACACACACACACACACACACACACACACACACACACGCGCGCATAAACCTAACCCTAAACCCTAAAGCCTAACCTCAACCTACGAAAATAAAACCTTTTGGGTCTTTTAGATTGTCAAATAAATAATTGCAGTTGCTAGAAAAAAAAAATTAGTTTTCCTTATAAGGCCCAGCCAGATGTCCACACAAGATCAAAAGTGTCAAATATTCCTATCCTTGTGGGGACGTCTGGTCCTTACCGAGCTATAAAAACATGCCCCTCCTCAAATCTCACACATACAAACAAACACACGCACACACAAACGCACACACACACGTGTACTGACAGAACTGCCCAAAATTTAATAGAACGTTACCGACAGGTTGTTTGTATTTTCTGAAGACTATGAAATACAGCATATGAACGTGATTTGTTATAATAGTCATCATCCAATGTAACTTTTACCTTGTAACTTTGTACTTTAACAAATGTAACTTTAGTAAGGCCTTGTACAGGTACAGTACAGAGACTAGAGTTGCATGTTTGCATGCCAGGTTGGTAACGCATTATGAACAGTGTGGGCTCCTCCCATCTGGCAGGGGCACAACTATAAAAATGTTATTGTGAAACATGCTCTATGGCTCACTGGCAATCAATGGGGTGCAAAAGAGAGAGAGAGAGAGAGAGAGAGAGAGAGAGAGAGAGAGAGAGAGAGAGAGAGGACAGAGAGAAAGGAATAACAGCACAAGGGCGTTTTCTCACAAAGTTCATCTTCTGGCTAACTACTAGGAAACCAAATTTCCCTAGTTGCTTAATTGTCCTCTGAGAGAACACTCGGTATGGGGCGCAGGCCACAGAGTGAGTAGCAGTAGGTAGGTCTCTGAAGCAGATGTAAGCACAGGGCATGGACAGAAATCAAATCATGAACATGTGGTGATCTACAGCATGGATTGCTGCTTGCTTTGGGAGGTGTGTCTGTGGTGTTGTACGGAGTGATGTGTGGACCTAAAAATCTTCAAATTTAGAACTTTTTTTTTTTAGAAAAACACTTTCAACATAGAATAGCAGCAGTATGCCTAACGCTGAGCTACCCTTGGATCAGGAGCCACAATCCTCAATGCTCATCCACTGGTTTGAGAATGCACAACGAAAATTAAGGTGCTTCGAACTTTCATCCGAACTGAAGGTGCACAGTACACATGGTACAGCAGTGAACATTTAAAAGCACTAACCAAAACACAAAAGGCAAAAGTTTATTTTTGAACGCGGCGCTTGATTTATGTAATGTCGGTATTGTTCAAGGAAATATTGTTTTAAGAGAGCACACCAACTCCCATGTATTTTTCATTGTTCCCAGGCCAAGACTGGCCTTTGTCGCTCTCCTCAGGGACTCGGTCCACACGGCAGTGCAGCATACTGGAAATCTATTCACAGTGCTTGAGAGAACTGCACCGTTTCACAATTTATGATCTCTCTTAGTCCTTTAAAAAGTGGTTCTGAAAAGCATCCCAAAAACTAGAAGAATAAATAAAAAAAGATATATAAATAAATTGTGTCAGATGTTGTTTTTTTTCCTTCTAACTTTTAAAGCAGTCTGTGAACTGTGCCCAACGACAAGTAAAGCATTTTTAGGGGCAGGGTGAACTGTTGCAGGGTTTTGGGATTGAGTCCAGCTTTAGTCATGGCACGGAGTGGGGATAATGTGCGAGTGTGAGAGGGCTGTCATTAGTTAAGATTCCTAACAGATCCCTTTTTCAACACCCATTTGATCAGATAATATTTGACAGTGATGCTATACATATACGTTGGGGACAGAAACCTGAATTAGTTTTCCAACTGTACATTCAGAGTCAGGTCAAGTCACTGGCTGGGTGCCTGATGAGATCCGTTCAGCACCAAGCCAGGCTGAGATTTCGACAGCCAAACCACCTGGAAGAGAAAACACTTTATTTCATGTAGCCAATTAGACGGATGAAGACCAGCATCACAGATGCCTCCAAGCTAATGTTTGGCAAGCAGCTGCATATCCAAAACACTGATAAAACACTGCTCTCATTTATTAAAGAATGACACACATGTAGCAAAAGCTGGGCTTACTAACTTCACATGCATTGGGTTTAAACTCATAGCTGGTGATTGAGATTCGGTTCCCAAAATCAGTTAACCCTTTAGCAGGTTCAGTCCTGCTTCACCATTAGGACAGTCATAAACAAAGAAATGTCCGTCGTGCATCTGTACCGTCAAAAGTAACGGAGCATCCGTCTAAAAGTCCCATGGACTAAATACAGAAGTTTGGTGAAGCACAAGCTTCACCTCAGGATGGTAAATAAAACTTGCTTTATTCCTTAATTGTGCATGCGCCTACACATTTACTGGAATGTTTATTAATCTTTTTCACTTCAGGGACTTTTTTTTATCCATCCTTCCTCTATCCTGCTAACAGGATGCCTTTTGTGTAGGCAGGTATAAGGAGTTGGCATGGTTCTGATGTCAGCTAAAATATCTGGGTGGGTAAACATGACTGCTCACAGGCAGGCTTATTTCAAAGGAAACTCAAGTTTAATTCAAGACCAAACAGAGACGTTTAGGGCAGCAACCCGAGGGCTTCACCGCTGACGTCAAGCCACATGCTTTATTTTAAGCAGCCGGTCAAAGGTAGCCTGTTAGTCAGGCCCTTTTTTTTATTTTTATTTTTTTTTTTTAAGAGAAATGCAACACTGACATGAGAAACACATCCAAGACCCATTTTACAGGACATCTGTCACCTTTTTAATGAATAAATCAAGCACCCATTTCATCTAGCTGCACAGCGTGTTGACAAGTGCTGCAGTGGACATTCAGTGATCGTCTATAGGAAATCAATATGTCCCATTTCTGACTCCAGACTAATTCAGGCAGCAAATGAAATCAGCTCTACTGTGACAACAAGATCAATTTAGTTATCTAATTTACAGTAAATTCATTTAGGGGCATTGCTTCGTAGGCTTGGCACTCCAAGCCAGCTAAATCAAGCCAAATATTTGTGTAATCGCAAGCCATCTAAACCATTCAGTAACATGCCTGAAAATGAATTAGGCTGCGGAGGTGGCCCAAATCTGCTGATGTGTGAGCAGTCAGGCGAAGCACACATTTATAGAGCTGACATTTACCTAGGAAAAGAATGCGGCAAAATATGTTTCCTCATACATCTGACTAATTGTTGCACAGACACACTTTGTTCCTGTATTTGAAAACCAAAGCACTCGCATCTCAGGGGACAGGCTTTTTAAGATGACTATTTTTAGGGGTGACCATTTTATTTTCCTAACACGCTTAAGTGAAAGAGGGAGTGCATGCTGAAACAGATCAAAAAGAGAGAATCGACACACAAATGTAAAAGCTGCCATTACTCATAATAAAAATCATTTTGGCAGTGACAGCAGATCCATCACTTAATCTAAACCTCTCCTTGCCTCTCTATCAGGAAAAAAAAAAAAAAAAAGTCTTCCTTTATCAGGAAATCAGAAACAGTTTTTTTCAGAGGTCCTTTTAATTTAGACGGTGATTCAGTGCTGAATCATCTTCCATTCTAACCCCAGTCCAGATCAGCGTGGTGTCCTGCAGGAAGGCGTTCAGATCAGGGCCTGAGATTCTGATCTCACCTTTACTCTGGTTTTACACTGTATCAAACTTTACTCCAAATTTTCCCGAATAACACAAATACGGGAGCTGATGACATTATTTAACTAACATAAGTGAAAAACATGCACTATTAATCAAACATTTGTGCTTTATTAGGCTAAATAGAACCAATATCACAATTTTTTGTTCAATACTGTAATGGCATTTAATTAAAAAATTTGTGGCCTAGTAAATATCTTACTTATTTCTCAAAACTCCCCGCAAAAGCACATTTCAGGTAGTTTAGCAATCAAGCATGGAACCCAGCAAGATTAATATTCATCATCGCTTTCAATTCTTATTTAATAGTGGAAAAAAACTCAATGGAAGCAAGATGGCAATGTTGCAATCGGCATTCCTGCAGCCAAGAACTGGTTCGCTGCTTCGAAAAGGCGAATTTGAGCTAGATGATAAACCAAGAAATGGTAGACCAAAGGAAACAGAAGACAAGGATCTGGAGAATCTGCTGGATGAAGATATGACACAATCGACCCGAGAGCTGGCACGATTGAATACGGATCATTCTACTGTTCTACGGTGTCTGAAGGCAATAAGAAAGATTCTGAAGGTTGGTAGGTGGGTTCCACATTCACTTTCAGAGAGAAATGTCACTTAACATTTGCATTACAGGTGCATTACACCTTTATTATGAGCTGCTGGATCCTGGAGAGATTGCCAAACGGCAAAAGTTAGTGATCAACTGATCAACTTAAGTGAAAAAAAATAAAATCATTCAGTGGTCATTCGCAAAAGAAAATGTTCCTCCTCCATCACGACATGCAAGACCACATGTTGCAATAGTGACAAAATACATCATTTTAAGCCTTGGATGGGAAGTTTACCGCATCCAGCCTACTCATAGCACTAGCAATATCGGATTTCCACTTGTTTAGGTCACTGCAACGTAGACTCTCTGGTCAACATTTCAAAAAAGTCAAGGATATATGAAATTGTGTAGATGAATTCATTTCCTCAAAACCTGAATCCTTCTTACACAATGGTATTCATTCTTTGCCTGACAAATTGCAGGAGGTCCTAGACTCTAGTGGTGAATACTCTGAAGACTAACGCTATGTATTATTTTAAAAAATCACAAATAAATTTTTTCCAAAAAGGCCATGAACTTAGGCCCCACCCTAATACTTGGAATCTTCTGTTTACACAATAAAAACAGAAACAGCAAAACAGCACCTGCAGAGGCTAGTTAGAACAGCCAAGAACATCATCGAGGTTCCTCTTCCATCACTACAAGACACATGCACCACAAGGACTGTTCGAAAAGCCTGCGGCATTTTGCAGGACCCCTCTCACCCTCACATGAACTGTTTACCCTGCTGCCATCCAGGAGGAGACACTGCAACATCAGAGCCAGATCGGCCAGGCTGCAGGCGGCCAGTTTTTATCCCCAGGCTGTCAGGCTCCTCAACACCATGCTGCTCCCCAGGGTGCTCCAATCTACCTCAACCCTCTCTTAACCCACCTACCTACACTGTTTTCCTATTTTTTTTTTTAATCAGTTTTAACTGACTCTGCTGCTACCCCCCTGTGATATTGTACTGTATTTGCACACATAATCATATTTGCACAACACAACCTTATTGCACTACGCTTCCTATATCATAAAAATCAACTTGCACCAGAAAGCTGTTAGCATTTACAGCCACTTTACTTGAAATACTTCTCAGCTCATTTGCACTCTTTGGTTGTCCACATAGTTGGAATAGTCTTTTTCTTAGTATCTTTTGACTACTTTGTCTACTTACACGGCGTATAATCTGTGGATTCTGAGCTTCGCCATCTCGTTTTTCTGTATACTTGTATATGGAAAGATGACACTAAAGTTCACTCTGACTTTGACTCTGACTAAGCCCCTTCGACACTTATATTTAGCCGTTTCATTTTAATGAGCTGGATATTACAAATTACTTTGGTCAAATTAGAGACAACTGAAGTAAAGAACTATGAAATTCCTTATGAAATAGTTGCAGTAGTTTATTAAGTCCTGTAGCGGTGGTGCTGTTTTAAACGTTACCGTCATCTCAGCCAAGCTGTCAGTTATACCGGCTCGTGACTGGCCCTTTAAACCTGCGACTTCCTGCATGCCTATTGAATGGTGTAACTGGTGCTCTGAAAGAAACACTGTGACAGCCCAGAGTTTATCTTTGCCCTTACAACGTCTCATCAGGTGAGCTATTACTCTTGCAGTGTTTGTACGGTAATGCAGTAACCTTGTTTGCCCCCAAATACAAGGATGTATATATACATTCTTGTGATTAGATGAATCATTGTGGCAGACACTAGAGCTTGTACACTGATACAGTGGCAAACTGCAGAGAAAAAAAAATGGCAGACGGCATTACTGTAGAAGCATTTAAAATATCATAATTTTTGCTATAAGTTATTAGACATGTTAAACATGGTAGTTCTGCAGACAGAAATGGTTTGATAATGAGAGAGGTTAGAGGCTGTTTTGAGCTGACAGGAAGTCTAGTGTAACTCAAATAACCACTCTGTACAACCGTGATGAGCAGAAAAGCGTCTCAGAACTCACAACGTATCGAATATTGTAGCGCATGGTCCACAAAAGCAGAAAAGCACATTGGATTCTACTACTGTCAGGAACAGTACAGGCATGCCCAAGAACAGCCTGGGCATTTGAGGAAGAACACAAATCATCCATTGTCCAGTTATGGTTAACCTATGCTTAAAATTTTAAATTCAACATTAACTTTGTTTAGGTTATTGCAATCGATAATCTTCTCGACAGATACCTGATCCTTCCTTTGTTCATGTAAATATGCAATCATATTCACCTATTCAAGCACCAAGGATAAAATAATACCAACTCTTGTCACAAGGTCATTAGACTCTAAACTGAATAATGTAGTAAAGACTGCGTTATAAAGAAGCCCTACATTGCTGAGTCTTCTAAACTGCTGAGACATTGAGCATCCATTTACATCCAAGAAGCCAGACAGTGCAGGGGGGGAAACAAGCTATACATCTCTGTCAGGAGTCAGAAAAAGGATTACATCATGCCAGACTCACAGACTTAAAAGCAACAAAGCCAGACAGCCACACACTTGACGGGAAACAAAAAGAGGCTCCCTATCTAGGAGGAAGATGATGTAATTCGACACATTAATTGTATTCCAAGGATGGACGGGCGCTCAAGGTAACCGGTTGCAAAACGATACGCTCGGGGTATTTGTGTACGGCGGTGGGGACAGAACGGCTATACTGTAAGCACGTGCGTCTTCCCGTCATGCCTGTTATAAGATCAGCTGATAAACGATTGCTTTTAAACAGTAGAAAAAAAGTACGGTACTTATCTCATAGTCGAGCCCCAAATTGAATAATGCAGTAAGGCAGACTGATTACCACGCAAGAGATTTGGCCTGACAAAAATAGAGCTTAAATTTCATTTGAAATGAAGAATCATGTTTCTCAGTATCAGCAGAATTTCAAGGCTGGCAGGAGGATGCAGATTAGTTGAATAGAATCCATGCAAGCTTAAGTGTTGGGCACATGGGGTACACTAGAGGAAAAAAAAAAAAAAGATACAGCAGCCATTCAAATGTCTGCAAAATGACGTAATATAAAAAAAAATTAAAAAAAAAGCTTGCATGCTTTGGGAGTTCAGTGCAAGCTCACAGTGCACAAGTAGGCTGAAGCGGTCAGGAAATAAAAGAAAGGGCTTGACAGTAGGAAAGGGTGTGAGCTCGCCATCACTCAGTGGCTGAGCGGACACCCGTGGCATGGGCCCTGGAGTTCACGGCTGCTCATCCTCTGGACAGCTGTAAGTGATAAAAGGGATATGCTTCCCCTCATCGCCACATATCAAGTCATACTTTGAAGATGCTTAAAAAAAAAAGAGTTAATCACGGTTCAAGATTTACAGCACAGATTTCTGGATATTCACTTTGGATGCAGTCACCTGGATCTTAAAAGATCAGCACTGACTTTTTTTTAATGTAAAACTAATTTGGGGGAAACAGAAGGTGATAATATTACACAAATATCATCAGGTTGTTTAACATGTTTTTTAAAAAGTTGGATTAAAATAATAGATAGGAAATGACATAAAATATATTAAAAAAAACCCCCACAAAGATGAATACTTTTGGAAGCAGGACAAATCCTCAGAAGCATAGCCTGTTAAGTTTTTCTAGACAGAAAGTTAGCTTCCTCTTTTACATCTTCTCTTCCTCTACCCACAAAAGCAGAACTAGCTCCTCATATGCTCAACTGTGCTCGACAAGCTGGAAGTGAATTTCCTTCACGTTCTAATTTTGAAACTGTCACACTGTCTTTCTCTGCATTACTGAAGAAAAGGCCTGATCACCTGTTTTTAATTATATTCTCCCGTCAGAAGCAGGCACGGACCACTTTAAACACGCTTCAAAAAAAAAACTAAAAAAAAACTGAAATTTAACCTAGCAGGTCCTCAGAACAACATGTGTCTGTCCTACAATATGAGTTCAACATATTTTCTGTATGTGTGCAAAGGTTTCCTGAGTCAGTATCCTCAGTAAGTGAATGGGGAAAAAAAGTGGAGTCACCACAAATGAGGCTCTGAGGTCTGAGAACACTCAAATGTTCTTATGTCATTCACATTCACCCAAACTGTGCCAACTCTTGCAAAAGCTGCATTCTGTTCACTTTTGTTCGTTTCTGGCAGCTGGAGGAGAATGTCAGTGACAGCATGCATTTAGGCTCAACCAAGAAATAAAAGCAGAACTTCGGCAATAAAACGATGAAAAACATCCAAACATTATGGAGAGAGGGCAGGTCCTGTCCAAAAAGCAAACAGAATCCAACAGGGATTTGGCCATAGCTGAATGCATTAAGGTTTTGGCACTGTAACTGGCATGGCGCTGTGTATGAAAAGACACCTCTCCCCTGAGCTTGCGCTCCAGGAACAGAGTCAAACCGCTGACCCAAAATGTTCAGTTATATATTACGGGGAACAAATAGAGCTGAGTCCTGCATTGATTTACATCGGGCATGTCACAGCCCAGCAGAGTTCCTCGAGTTCATTCATCTTTTGCAAACGATACCCAAGCATATTTCCTCTCCCTACACATGGAAATCCAGTGGAAGGGCCAAAGTATTAAAGTAAAAGATGTAAGAGCAGCTCTGCAGCAGTCTCAGGCTCACTGCACACACCATACATTCAATAATTTACACGGAGGCCCATCTCCAAACGTCACCCTGCGCCGTGGCGTATGGAACGATTTATACAACTTTCACATTTTAATTAAGGTTCACATCTGTACAGCAGAGATGTCATCAAAATTGATGGTGTTCATTTAAGGATTAGTGGGTCTACTATTTCATATTTAGGAAACAAGTGAATAACTATTGCTATTAATTCTAATCCACAAAAACTTGGAAAATAAACATAATAATAAAAAAATACGCTCCCCTCTTATTTCAGATTTAAGAAGGAAATAAAACAACACTGAATTTTATTTTAGTCAGCAAGGTGGTGCAGCAGGGGTACTAGTTTGATCCTGAGCTCGGGTTTCTGTCTGTGTGGAGTTTCACATGTTCACCCTGTGTCCATGTGGGTTTTCTCTAAGTTCTCTGGTTTAGCTAATCATTTTTCCGAAGCACATCATCACTTTAGTATGTGCAGGGAATTATCTCTAATTAGTGACATTAGCACTGATTATTAAAAGTACTCCATTAGGAGACTGAAGACTGATCAATACTGAATCACCTTGTTAATATACCTGGTGATGTGTTGTATTGTGCAAAGGTCTTATGCATACGTGAAAAAACAAAATGCTGTAAAGCAAAGATAATGAAATTAAGCATTTGTATGCAAAATAAGAGCAATAAACAATACTAAACTAACAATGTCACAACAAATAAACATGTAGAGTGACAACTCTGATTTTTTTTTTTTTCAAGTCTCAGTTTCAGGCACACTTTGTACAGTTTTATAAGGAAATCAGTTAAGTTAGGAAATTAGGAAATTAGGTAAGGTAAGTTTACTGAACATCTTGGTTAATCTGTTACAACTTTTTCTGGAGAGTTGCACTTGCTTCTTCTTTTGCATGAAAAACCCAGTAGCCTTCGTTACGATTTTTTCTTTTGTCTGAAAAGTGTAACATCTGTAACTTTTCTGTAACGTTTAATTTTTTTATTGGCAAAATAATGCTTTTGTACTGACTCGGTAATATCAAAGGCAGACAATAACAAAATTTGCACAAAACAAATAGAGTGCCTAAGACTGCTGCACTTTTCCTATAAGGTTTCCTATTCAACATCTGTCTGGATTTTGAAAAAAAAAAAAAAAAAAAAAAAAAAAAAATCACATCCCAGTGGTACCTCTTTTAAATTCTACTTTATTTTCTTAGATAAAAACTTGTCCATCTGCACTGCTTAGCAAGATCTAACAAGGGACGTCCACCATTTTATTTTGGTGGGAAATACTAAGAGATGAAAGGCATGATAAAATGTTATTCTGTATGTTGGCCCACGTTAGCACACACATGCACTCATTCTTCCTCTACTTCAAATACAACCCACACATCTAAAGCATCCCTTGAGCCAACAACAGGCACTAGTGAGAATGACATAACCTTTTCAATTGATTGTAAAGACATGTTTGCATACTGATTTCTAGAAAGTGGACTGGGATCATGAAGGAGAATACGCCAACAAAAAAAGTTATATAAAGTTAATACATAAAATCAACATTCTTTTGAGATTTTAAATATTTTGTTGAGTAGGCAGGAAGCGTGAGTCATTTTTTTTTTTTTTTGGTGTATATCTTAAATCTGTGTAAATTGTTTCCAGATTGCATCTCTGTGACTTTTCAAACAGGGAGGCTTCACACCTGGCTGCTGCCCCCAACTGTCCACTGTGTGCCACTGCAAAACTGCGACCGGGTGACATCATTCCTAGCACAATTCACTGCTTGGGAATATCTTGGACCAGCTTTCTCCTGCTACAGTACACAACACTGATGTAGGACATATCATGTACGGCTTTAATAAAGTGAGTATCTATCAAGATTCTTTCTTCTTTCATATTTATATACTGCTTCTACCCTCTATCACACATCCTGTCTGATATAACACACGTATGATGAGCTTACAGATGAACATACACATGACAATGACTGGTTTGCATTACAATTAAATAAGGGCAAAATGTTTATGCAAAACAAAGTGTGACACGGAATGTACAGGGATGTATACGGATGACTCCAGGAATTAGAGCAAATGCCCCACCAGCAACAAAAAGACAATACCTAGATAGGTTGAAGTGGCTATAAAAATCATGGCTTGACAAATGACCATTTAAATAATATATTTATTGTGCTTCCCAAATTCTAAGTCACCTGTTTCTCTCCAAGACATGTCGAAGCATACTTATCACAAGGCGATGAATGAACAACAAAGGAGGGAAAATATAAGCCATTATCTCTGAATCTTAACAGTGTCTCTACTCAACAAGCCACCTTAAACTGAAATGACACCCCCACCCACCCACCCTACCTCAAACATCCTCCTCCTCCAGCTCCCAGTGAAAATGATTGCTAAGCATTTCTGGACTTCATATCTATTTGTAATGCTTACTATAACATTGCACCATGACCCTGCTTACATTTGCTTTTAAAATGTGTCTTGGGCGAGTGGATCACAAATGGACAATGATAAATACGAGTGCGAACCATTCAAGATGCAGTCACTCAAACCGTTATAAACCGATAAATTCACACTGGGCACATCTGCAGGATGAAGAAAGCTTGACAAAGCAAGTTCAAGGCCGTGTTAATTGTTTCATTTGACATTAATGCATAATTATGGATAACTGGTTCCTGATGCAGCAAAAGTCAAGCCACACTATTGCAAAAAGTTTCTTGCTTTTCGAGAAAGGGTCAGAAGAAAGAGGTCACAGCTGTGGGAAAGAAGACCTACTGCACCGATTTGATCAGTGGAAGACCAGAATGCAGCGGTGAGTAGTTGAACAAGGGGAATATTCTGAAAGGGGAAGTAAATGAAATGCAAGGTTTCTTAATTAAAATTGAAGAACAGCATCAGTCTCATTAGCCATATCATATTTAATAGCCATATCTCATACATTAGGTCTTGCTTTTTTAAACTAGCTTTTTTTCTCAGCTGTCCACTTGTGATCCAATCACCCAAGACACATTTTAAAACCAAGTGTCAAAAGGGCCTTATACTTAATTACAATATATTTACTGCTCATTTTTGTCAGTGATTGGTGTCCACACTCATCAGAGATTTTGCTTCTAATAAGATTCAACTGCTTAATTTCTCCACAACTTATTCTGCAACCCCATGTCACACATGTCCTGTAACAGTAATGACACAGTCCTCCATCTCCATCCAGACCACTTTACATGAATCTTTCAGCAGCTACAGCCTAGTCATTTGGGATTGTGTCAACAGTGTAGTGTCGAATGGGCAACTGACTCTACCCTTCTTCTGCTCCGCTTCTCCTCGATACCAATTCCACCACCATTTTCAGCTGTCTCATTCCATTTTCCATCCACTATCTAATTTGTGATGCCCCCCCCCCCCCCACACACACTTTTCGCTCCAGATGCAACGACATTCTGCTCTCTCCCTCCATTATTCACTGTTTCCCAGAACCACCGCGCACCCCAGAGGCCCTGGCCTGTCTCCCCTCCCCATTTCCATATTTGGCCTTACGGACTCCTGCTTTACCATTTCAAATAAGCCTGTTGGATTTAGGACTTCATACTGCGAATACCAATTTGGAGGCCGATGAGAGGTTTGCAGTGCAGTCGGACAGCTGGAGGCCAATTTAAAGATGCAGACAGAAGGAGCCAGCACTCTCAGCAGTCCCACTCCATCCGCTGGGCAATCAGCTGACTGTCAGGAGAGGCAGGAGAAGACATCTGAAACCAGGGAGGAGGCTAATGGGCACACAGTCTAACTGGCATGTGTGACCATGCCACTCAAAGTGATGGATTCCAACATTCTTATGGAAAAAAACTAGGATTAGTGTATTATTGTTTTGGAAGTGCTGGAAACAGAACTATAAAACTCATGTTGTCCCAGTTGGACGGGTGAATAATGTTTCTTCCATTTTGCAGGTGACAGCGTTGTGGACTATTCATCCAGTGTGCTCTATATA
>JAOVYU010000067.1:17162967-17180796 GCA_025674565.1 Synodontis membranacea
ATCTGCAAAGTGTATAGCTTTAATTATTGTTATGTTAATAAATTCAGGTTCCACCTATTTTGCAGGTATTTTTTTCTTGGACAACTGTCCAGTCAGCCTTCCAGATGATTGTGGTTGTGTGTACTAGATTCATTGCAATTCATTGCAATTGAATATTCTATTAATTTGAGATGGTTTTATTTATTTAAAGCTGTGGACCCATAATGAAAAAAAAATGTCAAATATGCTTTACGCATTTTAGTTTAGATTCTAGAAAACATGAAATTTTCACTTTCTCTGTGTGTTTCTGTTCTCACTCTGTGTGTTTGGCCTTCGATACAGTACTGAGAGAAGGGAAATCACAGGACTTTTTTTTTTTTTTAAGCGGGGCGGGGCGTTTCTCCAAAACCCCGCCCCCTGATACAGGGTTGGCCGGCTTCTTACGCCAGCAAGTTAACCCTCACAGACAATTCGCTGAGCAGACCGTCTGTTGATGGTGTCAGCCAATCCTTGCTCAGGAGTCGGTATACAACGAGCCAATCCCATGGAAGAGGAGGCGGGATTATTAAGAATCCGGGTAGATAGAAAAATGATATCTTTAACTCTCGAATGATTTCAGGACGCGGGTTTACGGATAAGAGGTGAGTGTTTTTAAATGTTTAGCTCTGTAGTTATTAGCTGCTTATAACATTTTAATAAATTAATAAATAAATAAATGGAAGTCCTTGTAGAACAGTTCAGTCCAGGGGTAAATAACATGCTCTTAAGCGCATCGTGGGGTAGTAAACAGTGTTTGTTTGTGTTATTTCATTGTTGTTACACAGTAGTTTGTATTTAATAAACCAGGTTGCAATTATTCATTGTTACTGCACCTCTTCATCACTTAATTTACAGCTTAGACCATGACAGTCACAAGAAATCTTTCATTTACTGTACTTTTTAATACTTTTTACAGATACATAAATGTGATCACTGTCCCACATACCTAAAGTACCTAAAGTATTATTCTAACAAAGCCTAGGGGACTATTTATAAAGTAGTTTGTGGTTTAAGACGAAGCCAATATTGTTGTTGGAAAATATGTTTTTATTAGATTTTCTTACCTTTCCTAAACCTGAAATAAAATGTATATTCAGACATAATTTTATGCCTGAATATTAATATATTTACGAATGGGGTTTTGACGTCAACGTAGAAGTAGGGCACTTTTTCCCCCCATTTTTTTTTGGAAATGCTTTTATTTCTGCATAATATTTAAGATTTATGCCAAACCTTTGTCGTCAGATCTGCAGACATCATGTGGCTACGGTTATGTTTTGGACTGTTCGCTGTTTGCCTGGTACGAGCTACGCAGCCTGTCTTCAGAAACCCCGGAAAACTTGATCCTGAGGTCAATATGAATATTGTGAGTATTCCGTATCCACCAGTATGATGCGTTTGAGAAACGACAGACTGTTACGGTTAGTTTTTAATCACTGTGTTGTCTGTATTCGCAAGTTCGCAATCGAATTATATCAAAATCTTAAAAGTGAAATACATCGAAGTGTTTCTCAGGAAAAGTAAAAAAAAAAAAAAAAAATCACATGGATTGTACTGGTCCCACTTTTGCATGTGAACCCATCTCCACGCTACTGAACTTTCGCAGGGAGATCTCTCTTTTATGAAACCTTTTGTCCTTTGACCCTGGGATACACAGCACACCTGTTATCACTAAAAACCTTATCATACTGTGTGAGTCTTCCACCGGCCTTTCCGAGACAAGCGCGAGCATTTCGCACACAAAGAGGGCTTCAAAAATAATTTTCTGCAAACTGCTGTACTTTTGGTAACCTTTAAAGCCTGTAGTTGCTAAAGAGGATTGAACAATTTATTGAACCATTAGCCTTATTAAACCTTCTCGTGTGTGTGTGTGTGTGTGAGAGAGAGAGAGAGAGAGAGACAGAGAACGAGAGATTTATATTAATACACTGATTCTTATATCAGTTATCAGTTCTATAGTAATTATTCACCCAGACACTAGTATGGTGGACACTGAGACGTTTCCTGTGATATTCATTTAGCATTTTTTTGGAAAGAGTCCAAAGTTTCTGTGACTTTCCGTCATAAGGCTTCATGATGGATGGCTTTGTGGTTTCTCTGTAACATGGCAAACTGCATTTTTTTCTTTTAATCTTATAGCCTTCAAGAGAAAGTAAAAAAAAAAAAAAGATGTGTGGCAACGACAGTATGTAGCCGTTATGGAAGCGATAACAGGAGAGATAACAGGAACTAACTTGTTTTGTGAAAGCTCCACGATAATAAATATAACCAAGACATGTCATTCTTTAATAAATTTCACTTAAACAGGCAGAAGTGGAAAATGAAAAGTAAAAAAAAAAAAATCATTTCATGTTACCTTTTTTTTTTTTTTAACTCAGCTGGACTTAAGTAACATAGATTAAAAACTTTTTTATACGTATTGTATATTTAGTCTTTTTATGAGTTGTATCTCATATCTCTTGGGATACTTCACCCTAATAAGGTATGGAAAAGTAAAAATGACTTTTATATCAGTCCATACAAGTGATCTGCAGCTACGTATCGATGACACTTCAGAGTAATAATCGGTAAAGTTTGGTAGGTAAATTGCTGTGGGATAAGAGGAATAAAAAATGAACAACATTGTAATAAAATGTATAATATAATAATTGTAAGAAAATAATAACTTCAGGATGGTTACAGCAGGTACTGTTGTTTTTGAAGGTAGCATATAGGTAGGTGCAGATATGGATTGCTTACAAATAAAATATTTGAGAATATTTTCAAAAATGAAATTATAATTTAGACTTTTGCATAATTTTCTGGACCCTATAGACAGGCCGTGTACTTAGTTAAAGGCAGTATTTGCTGGTTTTGCCAGCACAAATGAAGAAATATGTCTTATGTCCTGTATGCCAATTCTTTGAAAAGAAAAAAACAAAAAGACATCAAGTTCAATGCAAACTGAGAAAAGCTTTGGGTTTGTAACTCATTTCGTAACTTGTAAGTCATCTGAAGCCACAGCATTGAATATTCAAATATAATTCGAGTAACAACTTGACTCAATATCTGTAAAGCATAACATTATTATAAAAATAAATCTAATCGGAGTGTGCTGTTGGTAAAGACACTGTGAACGTGCTTAGTAAAGTGAACGTAGCCGAAGTGCTTTTCTGTTAAAACTGCTGGGTAAACCGCAGCCACTGTTTAAACATTTGAACAGTTAAACAACCAATTTGTAGCAAATCAAGGAAAATAAATCAGATAAGCGTATTGATTTAAATGTCAAAGGTTTTCACTGAAGCACAGAACATTTGGCTGTGTTCTCTTTCTTTTAGCTGTAAATTTGTTCAAGGTCTTTCTCCTGGCTTTCAGTGTTTGAGACCTGGGATTTTTTTGCCCCCTTCAGCACTGCTGTTGCAGCTCAGAACTAGAAGTGAGCAGAGACAACGAGAGATAAGCGTGAGGCAGCAGTGGGTTTATCCAAAAGTGGCCTAAAGTAGAGCGTGCAGACTGCAGGCCCCGGGGGGAGTGGGAAATTGCGGTGCCTTTAATTATGCATGAGGAGATTGCACGGCGGCCCTGGAACCAACAGGCTCACACAATTTCTTTGAAGTTCCTGATTAGAATGCATTTCATATTTAGAGCAAGGGGGAAAGTTGACTCCAGACAACAGAATTAAAACTGCTCCTGAAGTGACAAATGGATTACTTTTCAGTGCAGAAGTGTGGAAATGTGCTCTATTTATAGGGATATCGCCTCATGCCATTGTGTAATAATGTGAAGAGGGAACTGTGATTTTGTGTCAGGAGTAATTGAATGCATTACTAAACGGATGAATCATATTTTGAACACACTTATATATTTGGCATCAACACTGGCAGTCAGCTTTTAATCACAAGATAGTCAACCTTGCGTTAACATGATCAGTGAGTGCTTTATTCTGGACAGTTTTGCAATACCCTCCCCACACACACACACACGCGCACACATACACACATACACACACACATACACACACAAATGCACACACAGACTCATTCACATGCGCAATGTGACATTGAAACCGGATGAAACTGGAGAACCCAGAGGAAACCCACAGACACGGGCAGCTCACAAGACTCATATGGACAGTAACACGTGCTCAGGGTCAAACAAGGAACCCTGTGCTGCAGCAGCGCTACCCACTACACCACTGTGCCTATGCAATTTATTAACATTGTTGGTTAAAATCGAAGAAATGGGTGCAAATGAAATACTCTAGAATTACAAAGTGTAAGTAAGAAATAGGTGTAAGTGAACAGAGGAATGTTTGTGGAAAAATCTAGAGCTACCTGAAAAATGTCATCTTTGTCTGACAGTTGATACTAACACTTAAATATTGTATATTGTTAAAAAAAAAATATATTCTGGCATCATGATATATTTGCTATATTGTGACATTTCATCGTCTGTTTGTGCGTGGTGCTCGTTTAGTTTCACCATGCCTGATCCGTATGTATACAGGCCTTTCACCCACAGAGCTAGTGTGATTCACGTGACATATATTCATAGTGTATTACAATATATGACACCATGGTTCAGAGTGTCAAAAAAAAAAAGCTGTTCATATCATATGAGACAAAGAATTATATTTGAAACCATTTCCTGTACTTTGTATTTGTGTTATTATTGTAGAATATTAATACTCTGTGAGTAATGATTACTGATTGCTGATGATTTCCATTTGCAGTCCCACTGATGTCTGTGTGCTGATGTGCCATTTGGACTTTGCTCGGATTTATCGGTTGTGTCTGTGTTTGACAGAGTGAGATCATCAGACACTGGGGTTATCCGGCGGAAGAGTTCGAGGTGGTCACTGAGGATGGCTACATCCTGAGCGTCAACAGGATCCCACACGGCGTCCAGAGTAAATTCCAGCAAGGTGAGATTAGTAGATAGTTATGGAGTGCTTTTAAACCTCTTAGCTTAACACCTTAATCTTTACACTGTAAGTGAGCACATCTTTTGACACCTGCATGCTTTTTTTTTGCACTGATTACACTAACGCCCTTCCGGCAGAAGTAATAACATTCTCGAACGTGGTTTCAAACATTCTCAGAACATCCTGTATTTTGAAATAGTCACACCCACCACAAAGCAAAAGAGAAGTGGGTTTTGGATTAGTCAGCTTTCTGTGTGCAGGGGAGGATCACTCATGCTATTATAAAACCATGCATGAACAGAAGGTTCAACCCACGCGTGACCTTGGTTTTAAGTAACATTTCAGTTTTGTACTTGTGAGCCACAGTTTCATAGGACACCTCTGTACTCCATATGGATGCCGATTAAATGAATAAAATTAACCTATCAGGTCAGACCTCTTTGAGGAAAAGTTTCCAAGCAAATATGTTTATTTTAGCTGTTCACAGGCTGACGGTTCATGCTTAAGCACACCCAGGGTAGTCTTCAGGAAAGAAAAACAAGGGTAAAACGTTTTTGATAACCAGGTTTTAGAGTGACATATTTCTGATTCAGGGATGACTATGCATTTAGTTTTATGGCACAAATTGCGCAAGGTTGCAGTAAAATATCGCAGGTTTAAATTGTCCTTCTGTTCCTTCATCATTTATATTCTCCATATTTCATTAATGAGCTTTTAGTGAGGCCTAAAAGCTGCACGCATATAATATTTTCACCAGGGGGAAAACTGCCGAAGTGGAAAAAAACAATTCATCTGTTGTACATCAGCCTCATTTCTTTACACCAACATGGAACGATTTCGCTGACACAAATCTGCTAGAAGATGTCAGGATCTGCATGGAATCTTGGCCATGTGCCATTTTTAATGTAATGAAATTAGACTATGTATTTAAGCTTATTGAAAGTACGTGTGTGTGCTTTAAAGCGATGAATTCCTGTATGTTCTTGAGATGTTCTTGAGATCTGGTTATTGCTAATAATGAATTCTGATGTATGATAAATAAGTAAAAAAGCTCATCATACAGTTTATGTTGTTTGATGAGTGTAGTGGGGTCGAGTGTATTCAACGTGACGAGCTGTAGAGCTCGGCAGCAGCTCTGGAGACGCATCTCATTTCCTGCTGTCCCATTTCTCCATGCCACATGGGATAGATAGAGTACAACATGCCTCAGAGGAACACAAGCACAAAACTAAACAATATCTGGAAGAAAGAAGAGATTTCATTCATTTCAGGCTAAATTGGGCCAAATTAAAAATGACATTTAAAGGTACAAACCTAAGGGAGAACCGAACGGCGGATTTCCATCTACAAATTTGCTGCATTTTAAACTTAACCTTTCTCTTTAGTTCTCCAATTATATCTTAAATGCAGTAGTAAATTCAGTTCGAATTAAGATGTGGTTTGAATCGACATTTTCTCATGACTGCACTTCCCTTCCCACGCACGGTGTGGCTAAATCTTGTGCAATCATCGCTTTCACATGAAATTAGCAGTCAGTTGTGCAAAGTGGTAAACCTCAGTTTCACAGGTCGAGCTGTGACTTGGGGTTATGGTTTATGGGTTATTCTGTGGATGTTGGAGCACCAAGAATGGCTGGTATGAAGTAAAACAATCCTATCAGGTCAGACTCTGTTTGTGCTCCAGTGAGGACCAGCTTACTTCCTGTTTCTGATGGAGATCAGAGATAAAGCTTCCAAAAAAGAAAATGTGGAAATGCAGTGGGTGACTGACTGTGGCTTAAAGCTGGTACACATATACCCTCTGCTGGCTGCACAGAAAAATCACGGCTTTGTGGCAGTTTTTGAAAGCAACAGCACAATGGCATGATATCTACAGCTTAAGCATTAATTATTTGAAGAAAAAGAAAGACTTTAATTGTCACATACTGTATACGTTTATTATAATACATTGTTTTTTTTTATTTGTTAGGTTTTTTTTTTTTTTTTTTTACCAAATAGCTTTGGGTTTTTTATTTTTTATTTTATTTAATTTTATTTATTTATTTTTATTAAGCTGGGGTCATCGTGCAGGATCAGCCATGATAGGACAGTTATGGAACAGAGAGGGTTAAGGGCCTTGTTCAAGTGCCCAACAGTGGTGACTTGACACTGCTGAGGTTTAAAGCCCTGACTTTCCAATCAGTAACACAAAGCCTGAACAGCTAAGCCACCGCTGTCTCTTACTTCTCTTTCTGGTTGGTGGCAGAACCCATGCCTGTGGTGTTCCTTCAGCATGGGCTCCTGGCTGCAGGAAGTAACTGGGTGACCAACCTTCCCAACACCAGCCTTGGCTTTTTGCTAGCTGATGCTGGATTTGACGTATGGCTTGGAAACAGCCGTGGGAACACCTGGTCAAGAAAACACGTCAGCCTCACCCCTGACCAAAAAGAGTACTGGCAATTTAGGTGAGTGTCAATTTTTACTGTCTTCTTTTCCACAAATATTCATTTAGCCTTTTATCCGAAGTGATTTGCAGAATAATAATAATAATAATAATAATAATAATAATAATAATTTATAGAGCACATTTCAGACAGGTGGCTGAAAGTGCAGTACAATCAAGTAAAGATTAAATGATTCAAATAAATAATAGAATGCACAGGATAAAATAAAAAGATGAAGTGAAAGCAATTCAGATGTAAGCACAAAAAAGTGTAAATACATAAATATACAGTAAAGTGAAGCATCAATAATAATAGAATATATAATAATTTTGATAAAAAAATTAATTGAAATAAAATGACACCATAAATACCAAAACAAAGGAAGTACTTTTAATTTAAATACAAATTAAAATTATGTTTTTAAATGCTTTTTTTAGACATTTGAGTACAGAATACAGAAAACAGAACTGAAAACCGAGTACAGAATATAGCCTATGCGCCATAATGTGCATCCACCTCAAGCAATTAATTAATGTTTCATTCAGGTCTCATAATTCTCGACTATTTTTTGTTGTTGTTTTTGTGTGTCTTTGTGGCAGCCATGATGAAATGGCTAAGAAGGACCTTCCAGCAGTCATAAACTTCATCACAAAAACCACAGGACAGGAGCAGATTTTCTATGTTGGCCATTCTCAGGGGACCACCATTGGTAATATATTAAGATCTCGTCCTGGGGCCTTGCTAAATGATCTAAGCACAATTTCTTGCAAAGTCAGACGTTGCTTGTGATGTAGTTTTGTTATTGCTTAATTCTGTACTTTAAACCACAAAATGTCTGCTGTTCAGTTAAACACATGACATTGGAACTTTTTTAGGAAGTTATTTAGAAATGATTTATTACAAGGTATTTCAACATCATGGAACATGTGAAGGTTTTAATATCTGACGTGTATTTTTGTTTTCATATCTGACCTCTGACCTGATCCTTTTGTGCCTTGGTAGCCTTTATGGCTTTTTCCACAATGCCAGAGCTGGCTAGCAAAATCAAGATGTTTTTTGCACTGGCCCCTGTAGCTACAGTAGCCTTCACAGAAAGTCCTATGGGCAAACTGAGCATCCTCCCGGAGTTTGTCATCTGGGTGAGTATGAGCACGTCAAATCCTCCATTGTACATGCATATGAATCACTAACACATGGCAGTCTTACCAAATGTTCCAACGTTGTATATGTATTTTTCCAATTCTCAGAAATTATTTGGGAACAAAAACTTTTTCCCCCAGAGTGCTCTCATCAAGTTTTTTGCCACCCATTTCTGCAGCAAGAAACCAATCAGCGTGTTGTGCGGGAACATATTTTTCCTCTTGTGTGGTTTTGATGAGAAAAACCTGAATATGGTAAGTTTTCCAGCTGCAGTATTTCTTCTGTTCCAAAAAAAGGTTTAAATAAAGATTTTCAATGCTAGTACATAGTCATAGCATTTTCTTTCTCCTTTCTCTCACCAGACCCGAACACCTGTGTACACGACACACTGCCCAGCTGGAACCTCTGTCCAGAACATGGTGCACTGGTCTCAGGTCAGCACAGCTCACATCATCTCATATCATTTCTTTATCCAACTGGTTATGAAAAGACTGCAGACAGTTCAGATCGTTCTGGCTGGATATTTGCACATTGTTGTGATTTTCAGTTTGATAAACTACTTCATTGGCAATAGCATTAAAATGTTTTCTATATGAATATTAAACAGGGTTACCGCGGTCATGGAAAACCTGGAAAAGTTTTTGAATTTAGAAAAAAATTTTCCAGGCCCTGGAAAAGTTTTTGAATTCTTGGACAAAGTTTTGGAAATGTATTTTTTGTTTCCTCGCTCGCTCACCACGCTAACTGCGCTTTGCCCCGCCTACTCGCTCGTTTGCTCGATCACGGTTTTGGAAAATTTTCGTAAGGTACTGGAAAAGTTTTGGAAAAGTCATGGAAATTAATTCTACCAAAGTTGGGGCAACCCTGATTAAAGCAAGCTTGGAGGCTAATTCATTTTAGGGATTATATATTACATTTATTAAAACCACTGCATTATTAAGTTAATCTGAAATCAAAATTTTCTTGAAAATCTTTTCACTCAACTTCACTGCAACTTGGGAATATTTTGTGCAATAAACATGTTGCGTGCCAATATGGTTACTTCATTTAGTATGCGCCTATGTAGTACTCTGTGCACACTATGTAGGGTGGTGCATAAGTTTGTGGCCTTTTGGAACTAAACGTATTTGTGATTTTCTAAATTAATATGTAGAGTTAGTCTTCAAAGTAATAGTTAGTAATAGCCGTTAGAGTTAGTAATAGCCGTTAGCTTCAATTAGTTTTTGCCATTTATCTGGGAAAGAATGAATACTGTCATGAAAGAAGGATTCAGGTTTTGAGGAATTCATACATCTTTGCAATTTCTTATACTGTAGCCAAGAATATTTTTGAAATGTTTGTCAGAGAGTGTATGTTGCAGTGACCTATACAAGTGTAAATATGATGTCTCTATGTCCACCGAGTAGGCTGGGTGAGGTAAAATTCCCATTTGAAGCTTAAAATCGTGTCTTTTGTCACTTTAGCAACATGTAACCGTGAAAGGGGATGATTTTCTTTTGTGACTGGCCTCTGGATGATTGTAGTTATTTGATTTTTTCATTTAATTTAATCAGTTGAACACTGTAATGTTTGCCAATTGACAGTTTCTCCAGGATTGAGCAGCTGGTAATAAAGGTGTACTGCACCTATAATGTAGGTGTTAAGCCGTTGAGTAATATTTCTCTCTAGAAGTGCACGTGGAGCCCACCTACCAACATTCAGAATCTTTCCTGTTGCCTTCAGACACCTTAGAAGAGGAAGATGATCCATATTCACATGTATTGCCAGCTCTCGAGTCCATTATGTCGCAAACAGATTCTGCAGCTAGTCGTTTTCCGTTTCCTTTGATCTACCACTTCTTGATTTATAGCCTAGCTCAATTTCACCTTTTCGAAACAGTGAACCAGATCTTGACTGCAGAAATTCTGATTGAAATGTTGCCATAAACCTTGCAAATTTCTTCTCTTCTTTCCATTGATTGATTTTTCCAATATTGAATAAAAATATAAGCCAATGATGAATATGAATCTTGCTGGGCTGAAAAACTACCTAAAAATGTGCTTTTATGGGGAGATTTGATAAATAATGCAAGATATTTATTACACCAGGAACTTATGCAAAACCCCGAATACTTACTTGAATAGTGTGTTAATTTTGATGGGGTAACGTCGTCTCAAATCAGACAGCGCAACTTACCGGAAATGACGATCGCAATATTTGTCTGTAGTTGTTGCATCATCCACCAAATCATTACAGACTGTTAAATTAACACAAGAACAACAGTGTGCAGATGTGTATTACATACAACATACATTTGTATGGTGTGGCGTTCACAACAGTTCCAACTATTTCATCTTCCTTTGCCACCATTTTCACAAGTTTGAAAATAGCTCGGTGGTCCCTATCCCTCCACTACGTAGCCAAGAGGGCGTCCAGTGAGAGTGAGAAGTGTCCAGTGTTTCACACTTAACTTTCTGACCATCATGAATACATCACCTGGGCACTCAGTAGTGCACTGCATGCCGCCATACTTGTCAGTGTGAACACAATAATGCATTGAATGAATGAAAATTGATACAGCAATAGAAATATTATCCATAACATCCATCAATAAAGCCCTGCATGTATCTCTGAGATCCTCAGTATACATGAATTCATGCAACTGCTCTATTATAGTTGGAAAGGTGACAAATGTTTCATGGAGAACTCTTTTAACAGGCTGTGAGGAGTAAGAAACTAATGGCATATGACTACGGGAAGGCTGGAAATATTGCTCATTATAATCAGGTAAGAAAGAACTATACTATAAAAAAGTACTATAAAACCAAGTATATAAATTACACCATCACATGTTTCCAACACCATATAAGCAGAAATCCTAATCTAAGCACAAGATCTGTCAGAGCTAATTCTGTTAACTTCTTTTGTCTCAAATCAGTCAACCCCTCCTCTGTACAATGTGCGGGACATGAAGGTACCCACAGCGATGTGGTCCGGGGGACACGACACACTGGCAGACCCAAAGGACGTTGCATTGCTGCGCACACAGATACCTAACCTGGTGTTCCATCGTGACATCAAGCACTGGGAGCATCTGGATTTCATCTGGGGCCTGGACGCCCCGCAGGAGATGTACGAGCCAATGATCAAGCTGATGAGACAGAATGTCTGACCACCTTTTAGCTCATAGCAATAGGATTGATTTTTGCACCTTTTTATGTGGAGATTTAGTTCATTACTGTACAACAACCAGCACTATGCATTCCTTAATGATTCTTAGCAGGGCAAAGACCAGCAAGCATTTTAACTTCTTTTTTACATGATTTCTTTTTACCTCAGATTTGCCTCATCTAACACATTACTTGATTAGTAAATATGCTGATAACACGAGCTACTTTTTAATAATGAATATATCCGAGTGCTTATTGAGCCATGTGATGATAAGACACTACATTCCCCAACATGTTTTACAGGATACACTGCATGTAATCTGAATGTTGGATTTTTTTTTTACTGTGACATTGTATTTTAATCTTTCCAAAGGCACTGACCAAAGCATGCTTTTTTTTTTAATAGAAGTATAAATTAATCAATGGACTCAAACCAAATAAGCATTCATAATAAAATAAAAACAAGTATCACATTTATTAGACCTCAACAACAAGGATTTGTAGAATTTCTGAGAGTGTAGGACTAACATTACTTGTTTAAAAATGGCTGTCAGATTTGTGTTCCTTGTGACAGAGTGAGTATTAATGTGGCATTGAAAATCAGTAAAAAACATACAGCTTTTAATGTTTATAACATTTATATTTACCATCCAATACGTGGCACGAGTGCAAAAATATACGGTAGTTTAACAGTTTTTAGAGCATTTCACATGAATTGCCACCAGAGTGAAAAAGCATCGTCAACCCTAAGACATTAAACACAAAACATCAGTAACACTAAACATTTTAAACCTAAAGAATACAGTCAGTCTTTCCTTAACCACAACTGTGTAACATTCTGTACCCAATACTGTTAAGTAATAGTCTAAAAATTTAACGCCCCCCAAAAGCTACATACTGTAGATACATAAATCAGTGTTCCTTAAGTGCTTAAAAGAGAAAATGGTAAAAAGCAGTGTGCAGTCACATTTTAAGGTTAAGAGTCCTTGTGAACGCTGGTTTTTTGACCTGAAGACATCTTAATTGTAGACCTTGGAGTGCAGGCCATTTCATGTCACCATATCAAAATGATCCTTTTGCATCCAAATTTGGCAGTGTTGTCATTCCGACTTTTCCAGCATTGCTACAATTTTTCTGAATTTTAGTCTGATTGCAATATCCCGTGGTGTTTCACCATCCTGTAAGAAAAAGATGACCGTAACCATAAGCATAGTTAGTGTTCACTCTTAAAATGTAGTAATTATACATACAGTAGGGATGTGATTGAATTGTAGACTTTCAGCTTTAATTCAAGGGGATTAACAAAAAAAAAAATATAGGGAGTTCCTCCCTTTTCACAGGCTCAAAAGTAATTGTACAAACTAATAATTATAAATATAAGCATAATTTTAAATATCTGTGAGGCAAATACATTGTGGTCAACTATGGCCTTAAGTCTGGAACCCATGGACATCACTAAATGCTGAGTTTTCTCCCATGAGATGCTTAGTCAGCTCTTTAATGCGGCTGCATTTGGTTGCTGTTTGTCTGTGGGTCCTTCTTCCTTCAATTTCATCTTCGATATGTGATTCGGACATTTAACCACATTCTATTTCTTTGCCTTAAGAGGCTCTTGGTTTGCTTTTATGTTATGGATCATTATCCATCTGTACTGTGAAGCTCTGTTCTATCGGTTTGGCAGCGTTTTACTGAATCTGAGCAGAAAGTACAGCTCTATACACTTCAGAATTCATCTTACTACTTCTATCAGCAGTCAAACCATGAACAATCACGTGTGAACCAGTTCCACTGGCTGCCACACATACCCATGTCCACCATGTTTGACAGATGATTGTTCCACAACTGGGCAGGCTTTCTAATCTAATCTGGCCTTTCTGCTCTTGATTGTATCCAGTAGTTTGCATCTTGAGGTAAACTCTCTGGATTTTACCTTCATGAAGGCGTCTCTTGATTGTAGACTTTGGCAATGACATGCCTACTTCCTTGAGAGTGTTTTTGACTTGGCTAGACATTGTGAAGTGGTTTTTCTACACCAAGGAAAGAATTCTATGATCAACCAATTTAGTTGTCTTCTGTAATCTTCCAGGCCTTTTGGTGTTGCTGAGCTCACCAGCCCATTCCTTCTTTCGTCTTGCTCTCTGTCTCTCTCTCTCTCTCTTTGATACGTGCTTTGTGTTTTCAGCCTATTGATGGCCACCTTCACTTGCATCGACACCTCTTCGGGCCGCATATTGAGAGATCCCATGAACAGCTACCAAAAATGCAAATTCAATCAACTCAAGACCTTTTATCTCCTTAATTTGTCTAGAAACAATGAGGAAACGGGCCATGAATCTGCTCATCAGTCAATTGTTCAATTACTTTTGAGCCTGCGAAAATGGAGGGACCGTGCACTGTAAAAAGTGGCTGAACTTCTGTTAAACACCTTAAATTGAAGCTGAAATTGTAAACCTCAATCACAACCTGATTGCATCATTTCAAATCCATTGTGGTGGTGCACAGATGCAAAATTGTAAAAATTGTCACCGTCCAAATACTTATGGGCCTGACGGTATGTAATACATGGATAAAAGAACCCATGTTTAAGAAACCATTTAATAAACTACTTTAGAAATAAACTACTGTAAATACATTGCCACTGCTATCCATTCAAATATTCAATTAGTGAATCACCATTTATCTGACTGCTCATGACCCTCCAGACATCCTCTTTACTATACAGTATGTAAGCAATAAATGAGTTTTATCCTACTGTACTACAACATTGTTGAATACTTAATTCTTGGTTTTAATAACAGAACAACTCAGACATTAGCCATTTGGAGAGAGTCTCCAAGGTCACCATGTTTTCTGACACAGGAAAGGCTTTATTTAGTATGGAGGATTTGCAGTTCACTTGATAATGTGTTTTTTTTTTTTGTCATCTTATTAACTTTAAGAGAGAGAAAAAGAGAGGCTGCTGAGGAAATGACTATTTATAGCCGCTTTAACACAAGTGAATTACAGGAACGTTCCACACCATTGTATGTCAGTGCAAACTGATAAAATGTATGATGTATTTTTTCATTTCATTCCACCACTGTAATCATTGGCCAACTGCTGTGGTGTAAGAGGAATAAAACACTTCGGGACATGTTATTGGAAAACAATCATGTCAGGCCACATCACACGCTCCACAACGGATTATTTTTCTACCTGCCTCATCATGTTTTGGCCCTCATTTATTTCTATCTCACTGATTTGGAACAAGACATTCAGTCGTGCATAAAAAAAAGAGAACTTACTTTGTTTTGTATCAACGTATTCGCATTTGCCGCCAGTAACAGTGGAACTAGCTGGTGACTTTTACACTGGCAAGCGTAGTGAAGTGCAGTGTTGCCTTTCTGTTAACGAAACGTAAATGAATGATACAGAAACATGTCCACGATTATCGGTTTGGGGCTACAAACTGTACATTTTGATGAGCAAATTGTTTGGCGTTACTCACGTAGTCTATGGCATTAATGTCTGCTTTGCTGTTCATCACCATCTCCAGCAGCTGCACCTTCTGTTTCTGTTTCTTCTTCTGTTAAAGTGGTAAAACCTGTTATCTGGTGTTACTTGATGGGAAAAATCTACTATCAGCATGCATGTGCTTTTCTATGATAATACATTCTCCACATTCTCAAGCAGGTTCCTGGGTACAGCGTTACATTTACATTTTCATTTAAGGCATTTAGCAGACGCTCTTATCCAGAGCGACGTACAGTACAAGGTGCTTAGGCTACTGACAGTAAAATTATACTGTACCAGTATAAGAAACCCAATCAATAGGATGGGCATGAGAATAACAATCATGAGGTAATCCAAGAAGGTGAATGTCCTTTTTGCAACATAGTGCAGACAAGTCCTTTGTTTCTAAAGACAGAAAAGTATTTCAATTATTGCATTATTCCATGCACAAATACATCCACATACCATTTCTATATATACATACTACATTTAAGTGTAACTTGTTCCACATTTACTATACTAAGGATGAGACTCAATCTGCATACAATACCTTGTTTCTTATGGTTACATCAGCTTTTAGATCTAAAAGGTATTTGACGATGCTGACGTTTCCAGCTTTACAGGCAGCGATGAGTGGTGTGTCTCCAAGTATCTCATCTTGAACATTTAAATTCTTGGCATCAGCCTTGAGCAGTTGGTACACCTGGTGGAGCTCACCATTGTAAGCTGCTTTGCAAATGGGCTAAGAAAAAAAAAAAAAAAAAAAAGTCAAATCTACGTGAATGAGTGATCCTATAACAAAATAGTACGTTTATCATCTGAACAACTAATTGTTGTTAGTTTTTTTGTTGTGGTAAATGCTGAAATTTTTGTTACAATTAATTGAATACCACAACACTAGAAGATGAATCAACACCTGCTGACCAGAATCGATCAGAATCGAGCATTCGACCTCACTGTGGCTCAAAGAAATGAATTACATAAATAACATTTTGCCACTGGTGGACAAATCAGAATCACCTCCTATATGTCCCCAAAACTTTAATGTTCCAGATGTGAATTTCAAGTGTGGGTTGAAACACACAGTGCAGCTTTACAACCAAATCCTTTTCAGAGGTGGAGATTTTAAAATGACATAGGCCTACTATTACGTCTTTCTATAAAATGTGATGTATGTCTTGCACGTGTTATATCAGATGAAGGGGAAAATATGAAATGATTGAAAATAAAAACTGATGAAGACGGCTGTTAGTCATAGGAGTAAGAAATTAGTCACAGGAACGTATTTGTAGCTTGGCAAACTACTCCGTAACAGAAGAGGGAGCGAAACTGGGAGAGGTTACAGTTCGAAATAAGAAATTACATCAGAAATTAGACATCAACAATACAGGGTTAAATGAAAGATTTTCCAGGAATCCTTTTGTATTATGTTAATCACCAATGGAAGTCTGTAACTTGGTGTTTAATCGTCGCACAAAATCCTTCGACTCACAAAATTCAAGTTTAGCAAGTGTTTTTTTTTTTTTTTTTACATTTTATCTCTAAAAAACATCCAGACCTGTTGGTCTTTGCTTATCAATCTTTTCATCTGTTCAGTACATTCCATTATATAATTGCTCAATGCGTTATACGTTGAATTGCATTACAGAATCATTTAAATATATGTAAATACAACAAGGAGTTGCATGAAGCTGGAACTGGCATTTGCTTTTACCTTTTGCCTTCTCTAATATATGCTAGTATAAAACGTGTGTGTGTGTGTTCACATATAAAGACTTATAACACTCATCACTGAGTTCTTGTAATCATCCTCTTCTTTACTGAACTAATTAGAATTTGCTTAATCCAGACCGCAAGAACTCAGATACAGTGTAGGCTTGTGAATGATCCCTACTTGAATCATGAATGTTGAAATACTTCTGTCCATTGTCAAAGGCACCATACAAATAAAATTGAATTGAACTGAAATGTCAGCTTTAATGATAATAATAATAATAATAATAATAATAATAATAATAATAATAATAATAAAAGTGCTCTCTGAGTAGAACATTCAGGAATAAAAATAAATACATAAATAAAATTAAAATCTATTTCCACAATCCAATAAACAGCTACTATATTATTGTGCCCACTGACATTATGAGCCTAATATTTGAAGAGCAAATGTATCTGTACTGTCCTTGGACTGTTTTAAGTTTGAGCACCCCGGGTATAAAAGAGAGAGAGGAGATAGAAGAGAGTGTGAAGGTCATAGACAAGCACTAATATAGCAGGAACCAAAAAAAATCACATAAAAAATTCAAGTAGGTGTTACACCTGGAGTGTAGCTTTAGCACTAACTTTCAACAAAGTACTCAAGGTCATTCAAACATTAGCGGTTAAAAGTGATATTTCTTGGACATATATGTAAGCCGTGCCGTCCTATAAGCAGCACAGAAGGTAAATGTAGTTTAATAATTACACACCTCTGAATATATAATCCCCATAGCGCTGCCTCTGGCTCTGGCTCTGGCACGTGTCGTGTTTGGGAACGTCTGTCTGGATGAGTGAAGCTGTCTCCTGGATGTCTGCTGTAGGAGGCGGGAATGGGAAAGTAATAACGCGCTTTTTTTTTTTTTAACGGATTCTCTAAAACGCTCAGTGACCTTTGCTGAATGAAATAGAAACTGGAATATGTGATCAGGTACATGCAGGATGGTACA
>JAOVYU010000067.1:17351958-17366281 GCA_025674565.1 Synodontis membranacea
TATATTTTTTTTTTTTTTTTTTTATTAAAGCGTCCCTGAAATTTGGATTTCTCAAAATATTGTCCCACTTTTCCAGTCACTCTGTTAGCAGTTCAGCAAAGTTCTTATTAAGACTTTGAAACTTTAGATCTTTAGATGGAAGTCTAGAAAGCAATGTTGCCACTGGTCTCTGGGTGGGAGGAATGGCATACTCTTCATCAGTCAGAGTGACACTATCCAATTACAGGTGTCTGTCAGCACATGTACACAGGAGAGTGTAGATAGCCCTTTCCACTGTGTGTGGGACGCTGCACTGTGACACAGCATGAGCACCAGTTAAAAATATACAGTGGCTGGCATTCACGTGTCACGGAGCAAGTACGTGTATGCCCAGACCCTCCCTAGTTGGTAGCTGTCATGTGATAAGAGAGAGCTGGCTGGAGGGTGTTAGAAAATGGGCATAGTAAAGGGGAAATGGGGGGGGTAAGATGCCAGTCCGTTGCAGGACGCCATCGACACACTCATTCACACCTATTTAGAGCAGCCAATCAACCTGTTTTTGCAAGCTTGGAAGAAACGAGAACCTGGCAGAAACCCATGCGAACGCTGGGAGGAAATTTGAAACAGTAACCCGAGCTCAGGACTAAAGCTATGCATGACTATAATGCAGATCACTCTTTGATATAAATTTTAATATTGTGATATTTATGACACCTCTAGGATAAGTTGCATTTTTAAAAAAGTATACTCAGAAGCACATTGATTCCTTACATTATTTAGATGCATCTGTTGGCAAGCGAAAGCCAAGCTGCTGGTTTATATAGAAGGCTCCACCAGCTGATTTCGAGACTGTAGGAGGGGGTGTAGCGTGAATGGTGTCCTGTGTGTGTGTGTGTGAATGCTGAGCTCAGTCTCCTCTCCCCACCCCCTCCCTTGGCCATACTCCAAAGAATTGGAGTGTTATGTGCTCTGCTTCTAAGCTGTATCCAGGCCAACAGGGAAAGAATATGCCACCGAGCTCTGTAGAGTTAATACATGGCTACGCAAAGAAAACGGCAACCCCAAAACCCTGCCTCGCATTTTAATCCGAGGCTTTACAAAACGGCCTTTTTCATGCAGATTTTCAGTAGCTCGTGACTCGTATGGCTCTTGATGCGTAGTTGTTTCTTAGCCACTTTTGCCCGCATGCCCTTGAGTGTGATTTAATGAATTGTCAGTACAGAATGAGTGCTAGAAAATTCCATGTGTCATGACCTGTTCAGACGCAGATAAATCTTCTGGGACAATGCCCCAGAAGACTGTTGGTAGTTTTGTTACTTATTTTTTTCTTTTCTCATTGTCTTTATTAATATTCTATGTGCTCTAGCATGTTAACTGTTGGGAGGTAACCTGAAGCTGAAGGTTGCTCTTTGCTTGCTATGAGTCTTAAAAAGCAAAAATTGCATGTGTTTATCTTGGCAGTGTTAGGGTGAAAATTACACTTCCCAATATGGTAGGGAGTGTCTGCTCCAAGCTTGCTCTTCCAAGTGCACAGCTGTCCAAAAAAGAGAAAGAGAGAGAGAGCGAGAGAGCAGTGCAAGTCTGAGTAAGTTAAGAAATATCATGGCCATTTCTGGATCTTTCTGACCGACGCCATGTCTACAGTCATACGTTTTATTTTTTAAAATTCATCTCTTTTGTTAAGTTTACGCCCGCCTTCCATACTACTCTGGAGGTTTCGTTCCCCTAGAACAGAGAGTTTTGGAAACACTGCTGGCCACATTTTAGATCAAAAACTCTGAAGTTGCTTTTTAGTTTGGACAAAGGAATATGGAAGCTTTTGGAAGCGATGACCCAGACACCCACATTTGCTTTCTGATTAAGTGTTATCAATCACAATATATCCTTCCCTGACTTGTCACGCTCCTGTCACGTGACCCTTTTCTGGAAGAAAACAAAAGGCATCAGCCTCAACTACCAGCATGGATAACAGATTACAAGCTTTGCTGACCTTTTTGTCTTTGCTACCAGCTGTTGAGCAGTTAAATTCTGCATAGGAGGCAAGCAATTATTCGAGTGATCTGCAACTAAGCAACCAGCTGCATAGTAGGCAATCTGCTTCCTGTTTATACTGACATGTGCGTGCCCAGTGTACATGAATTTTCATGTGATATACGTTTTCAGACGTGTTAGTACGGACGGGGAGCTAGAACTTGTCTGGACACAGATAATTTTTTAAAACTTAACCATACAATACAGTATTGTGTATGGTTAAGTTTTGTATATAGTATCAACAGTTGTGGAGGTTGTGTGCTGGGAAAGAAAGGCTCCGTTGAACTGACCACATAAAATCATTGGGTGTCTAAATTCTTATGTAAGAAACGGAAGGAAGGTAATAACTCACTCTTTGGTGTTACCAGAGGGGGGAGGGGACTTGTCAGATGAGATTGCACTCTTGTGGTGTTTTCGCAGGTCATTCGTTTCTTGAGTGTCGGCAAATCCTTGTGTTTTGGTAGAGTTAAAGGAGTTGTATGCACATGTGTAATACTCCAGGGTGTGGCAATCTTTAAAGCTTTTGAGAAAAGGGCTGGTCAAGTACCAAAAGAGTCACTTACATGTTAGGCAGTACGAAATGTCACAAGCCAAAAGCAGAAGCATGAAAAAAGAAAAAAAAAAAACACAAACACATCCATGTATTGCGTAATTGCATTCAGTGCTTGTCTGTATTACTGCATCTCCATCACTGTCATGAACGTTATTGCAATTCATTTTGCTGTAGTTGCTGAGGCCAGAGGAGGTTGAGATCCTGGTATGTGGGAGTCCCAATCTGGACATGAGCTCTCTACAGAGGGTGGCACAGTATGAGGGCTACAGCAAGACAGACCCCACCATCCGGTAACACTGATCTGCAGTCATTACTACGCTTATTGTCTAGCTGCGAATTAAATCCTTTACAAACTATTCAACACATATTTTCATGCAAAACATGGTTTCACTATTTTCATATGCATGTGTATAAAGCAATGTGTCTTATGTGCATAGCTTTCAGTTTCTGATATTTTTGCACAAAATCATATCATTTTAATGATGTAGTAAATGATTTGTTTGTTTGTTTGTTTGTTTGTGGATGCAGTGCATTCTGGGATGTGGTTCTCGCTTTCCCTCTGGAACTGCAGAAGAGGCTTCTCCACTTCACAACAGGAAGTGACCGTGTTCCTGTGGGAGGAATGGCAGACCTCAACTTCAAGATCTCTAAGATTGATGTTTCCACTGACTGGTAAACATGAAGACATGCATCACATTTGTGTGTGCGTGCGTGTGTGTGCGTGCGTGCGTGTGTGTGCATGCATGTGTGTGTGTGTGTGTGTGTGTGTGCGTGCGTGCGTGCGTCCTAATTCTCTCCATATCTGACTAATATCAGAATATCTGAAAATATTTTTTTCCAATAACTGTAAAACTAAGCAAGTCAAAAACCTTTTATTTACTGAGGGTTTATGAATATGTCCATGAAAGGTCTTCACAAGGATAGTTGAACCAAAAAATTTTTCCTCTCTTCAGGTTACCCGTTTCACACACATGCTTCAACCAGATCTGTCTGCCTCCCTACAAGAGCAAGAAAGAGCTACGGCAAAAGCTAACCATAGCCATTTCCAACGCTGAGGGCTTTGGATTGGAGTAGTGTGATGGTCTGAAAAAAAAGGAAATCCCAAGGTCATCCTTTCATTACTGTTGTTTTTTTTTCCCAATGGTTGCACATTAGTCCACATTAATAAATGATTTAACGCACTGTATCTGTCCTTAAAGCTAGACAAGTAGATTCACTATTATTAGGCCATTTGATATGGCTGTGATGTGTGTGTGTGTGTGTGTGTGTGTGTGTGTGTGTGTGTGTGTGTTTGGGTAAGAGTTAAATTCTGTCATAAACCAGGATTCAAGAAAGAATCCAGTTAAACTGTACTGTATGCCTAGAAATGTTCAGATCTTGAATGGTGTTATGTATATCACGGACCAAACTTTCGGATTGAATAAAATATTTTTTTGGTTTTGTTTTATAGCTTTGACAGAATATCAGCATGTGATATATTCACAATATATC
Source organism: Synodontis membranacea (assembly GCA_025674565.1). NCBI lineage: Eukaryota > Metazoa > Chordata > Actinopteri > Siluriformes > Mochokidae > Synodontis > Synodontis membranacea. The sequence goes on from JAOVYU010000067.1 coordinate 17,356,013, forward strand.
CAATTAAGTCAGCAGGAAAGCTACAGTAGTCAAAGTGAAGAACTATTTAAGTGAATTGACTGTATCAGACTTAAACTTGGCAACTTTACGAGTCTGATTTTGTTTGACTAGCAGGGATCTTATGTAATATCCCACGGTTGTGCAGTGAGGAGGGCTGAAAATAGGCCAGAGAGAAATAGAATAAACTAGCTTGGCTAACAGTCTGTCACCGAGACTGCTTCTGGTCCGAGTGTTTAAAGTGACAGTGCCGTGTCTCCGTGACTCCCTGGTAATAACCAAGGCTGTGATAGAGTGTAATAGATTTAGGTATTTCCTCCAAATCGTGTCCAGCGTTGGACTGTTATAGGTGTTAAATATTCAGTAACTGAATCGAATTATTGTTTTCATGCTCAGAGATGGTTTTGTTCTGTATATAATTCTGGAAGTGTTGACGACCCTTTCGTATTCTCTCTGAAAGGAAAGGAACGGTGTAAATGTCGGTTTTTGTGCCTGGCAGTGACTAGTTATAAAACACAACTATGATGTCTCTGTACAAGAAGTCTTTTGTGGTAGATATTACTGGCTATTCTTGAATGGAAAGTGGACACCTCTGATAACGGCAAATACATATCAACAGCAAGACCTTTGAGATTAATTTATTTTGCAGCTGAATTTTTATCAATCATGCAGCCGATGAAAATCGTGGCCTTATTGATAGTCATTTTTTTTTCTCTGCTCATTCAGATAAAACGTTATCGTAGAGCTGTAATAATCATAGAAACTTCCAATAGTTAGAAACCTCTCTAAGTGTGGAAGCATCCTTTCTCTTCTCGTTGATCTGTCCCACTCACACACTTGAAATCCCCAGTCTTGTTTTGGACTCCACAGACTTCAGATTAACTCTATTCTCTTGACTGTCAGCTAGAATCTTGCAAGTGTTCACTTTATTGTTTCTTCTGTTGACTGAATACAAATGTATTTGCCATGTATTTATTTTAACTTTGCTCATTCTTAATGATTAAAGTTATACAGCAACATTGTTGTCTGAATTATTCTTTTATCTTTTAGACCAGTTTAGACCAAATTAGGTCATGATTTTTATTTCCTACCCACACTCAAGCTCCAAGTACACAGTGCTCTGGAATTCGAAGGTCAGACAAGTTCGACTCATCAAGAAGTTGCGTGCTATTTGTTCGAAAAGCCTGCCTTTTTATAATTGTGCATTAAAAAATAATGCACATGTAGCCTGGGAATGTGAAATGCCCACATGTGGCACTGGTTTTCTATATTCACCCTGGCAAGAAAACAAACTAGTCTGTTGGATGCACTTATTAGGTAGGTTCATAAACCTGAGAAGAGTCGTTTGGGAAAAACTCATAAATAGGAGAAAGTCGATGTATAAAGTAGATTTTAAATATTACCACCTGTGTTATTGTTTGGAATGGTTGTGGAACATTTGCATTCTAACAATGGTTAAGGTCTGAAATTGCAGAAGCAGATGTAAGATTTCTGGAAGAGTTGCTGAAGTTTTGATGGAGCACGTGTTCCCTGCTATTAAGTTAATGGATTGCTTGCATAAAGTTGTGTACATCTCTGCCACATGCTGAGTTAACCATTTCGTGTACAGTAATACCTTGTGCATTCGCGTTTCTGTATTCGCGACTTCATAAATTCGTGAAATTTTCTGTGGAACCTAACTAATTTACATTCGCGTTTTTTTCACACATCTGCAAAATTAACCGATAAATGATAAAACGATTAAACGATAACTGTCACACACTGCCCACGTCACAGCATGCCGACCCGGAAGTAGACTTCCGAATCTCTTCACCTAAAAGTAAGGCTGTCTGTTAGTTCTCCCTTTCACTAGAGGGCAGTACAACTGAAAAACAGAGAGACTAAAAGTAAGGCCACCTGTTAGTTCTCCCTGTCACTAGAGGGCAGTACAACTCGACTGCTATAAAGACGAAGAAAGAGAGAGAGACTGAGCTGTAGAGGAAGATTTTCGTGCATGTCATTTTTTAATTCCTGTAAGAATAAAATGCTGTTTTTACCTTTGTGTACAACTAAGTACGTAAATTGAGACTAGGTTTTCATTATATTTCAATAAATATACTTTTTGTGACATTTTTGTTTGGTGGTGTGCCTTGTGATTTTTCTAATGTGAAATATGTGCCGTGGCTCTAAAAGGTTGGGAAACGCTGAATTAGGTGATACTGTACTCTGCTTTTACATCAACCATTTTTTTTTTTTAAGGGAAATGTATTAAGCTTACTTTTAAATGAAATTAAAGTGCTTTTGGAGCATTATTTGGGTCATATTTAGAATTTAATAAGCATTTAGAAATGAGCATTTATTTGCATTTTTAGTGACTCCACCAAACATTCGCGATTTTCACACATCCGCGCCGGGGTCTGGAACCTAACCCCGCGAATGCACGAGGTATTACTGTACACCCGTTCTTGCTACCATTCAAACTATCTCCTTAGAGCAGCGGTCAGCAACCCTAGGCACTTGTGGCACGCGGAGGAATTTCTGGTGGCATGCTGACGGACTTTTTGTGACATCACATGCCGCGACGCGGGATCAAGACGATGGAGCGCAGTGTCAGTACCCGATCCGTGCCACCTGCCCGATCCGTTCTGCGCATGGGGTTTAGGGTTAGGGTTAGGATGTTCAGTGCATGGTCGGGCAGAACAGATCGGGCAGGCGGCACGGATCGGGTACTGACAAGCAGCCCCCCGCTCGCTAAATACCCGTCCGGGTCGTCGTTAACATGGCACGCTGACTACATAAGAAAATATGTAATTGACACTCCATATCAAAAAGGTTGCCGACCCCTGCCTTAGAGGCTTTATGGGGAAATTTTACACATTCTATCCAAACATAGTGCACGACGTACATGACTTGTGATCTAGTGCCCTGCCTATATTTAAATGAGGCTTTGAGATTTTTTTTTTGGGGGACTTGGATTCAGAGGGATTGATCTGAGCAGCACTGGGCTTCACTATAATCACCATGACCTTCACAACAATGTGACTTCATTTAGATCCTCTTAACATACCCCTCTGTCTTCACCTTAGAGTGAAAATAAGGGATACCAATGTCACTTAATCGTAGTCACATTAATTGGTCATATTTGAACCATCAACAGAAGGAAATTTTCATATTAAGTGTGAATAACAGGAATGCTGTCATTTCAGACACACGTAGAGGACTGTGTACAGCTGGAGCTGAGCCAAGCTGGAGAGATAGATTTCAGTCGTGCTGAAACACAGTGGTGATGGACTTTGAGGGGGGCGTGTAGGGTATAAGCTTGTTAAACAGCTGTTGGCCTCAGCAATGGGTCAAGGCTTTATTGGGAAAACAGCCAGTTCTCAATCGTCAGACCAGCCAGTCACAGTATGTGCACTTTCTATTCATCATGTTCAAAAATACGCTTCGGCAACATACTCCAGTGAGTGTGAACATTCTGTATGCTTGCTCTATACATGGAAACTTTTTTTTTTTTTTTTAGATGCACAGCTTCAGAGCACCCTACTAGTACACTCATGCAAGTGCAGTATGTGTATGACATTAATATGCATTTGATGACAAATCATGCAAAACTATATACCTGATGAACACTCATTGGTCACTTTATTAGGAACACCTGTACGTCAGCCAATCGAGTGACAGTGGTGCACTGCATAAAATCGTTCAAGAGCTTCGGTTAATGTTCACATCAAACAAGGGGGGAAATGTGAGCTCTAGGACTTTGACTCTGGCAAGGGTGTTGGTGCCGGATGGGCTGGTTTGAGTGTAATAGAATTTGCTGAACTCCAGAGACAAAACAGACGGAAGAGAGTTTTCAAAGAATGGTGTTGACAACAGAACACATCCAGTGAACAATAGTTTCATGAGAGGTCATACAAGGACGGGCACAGTAGTTTGAGCTGACAAGAAAGCTACAATAATTCAAATAATCACTCTTTACAAACACGGCGAGCTAAAAAAAAAAAAAAAAAAAAAAACTAAATGTTAAAATATCCATAGATTTTTGTAGATTAGGTGTCAAGGAAAACTTATTAGCTTTAATATTATCCTAATATGTTTTGGTTTAGTATTAAAAAACTTGACTATAATAAGTATATAAGACTAAGAATAAACTGATTTATGGGACAAAAGGATTGAACCTAATACTACCTACTACTCTGCTGTAAATAGTACAAACACATGTGCAGGATCGTTGAAATCCAAAGGTTTCTTTTTATTTATTTTTTTTTTATTAAAATGTGTAGTAATAAAGTTTTTTGGGGGGAAGAAATAGCCAGAATTACCTGCACATCAATCAGAAGGCTTCCCTCTTCAAGACAACCCTTACTGGATAATTATCAAAGAGTGTTTGTGAGTTAAACCCTGTACCATGCTGTGTACTTCCACCGCAGACAGACAGGTCATTCCATAGGCCCTCTGGATCTATATTTAGGGCGAGCTTAGACAGTTCTAGAAAGGTCTAGGGTACTTGCCGGTGATGGTGAATATTAATCATACACTAGCCGGAGCAGTTTTTCCCTTAATCTTGTGAATCAAAGAGACTAAGTGTACTGGAGTTATTGCAGATCACAATGAACTTATCACAAAGTTCTATTAAAACAAACATTTTTGACAAGTAGCCAAGTCATTGCTGGCTCCCTGGCGTAAAAGCCCTCTGCCTCTTTACTGTTAGAAGGTGCTCTGGATGCAGCAGTGCACAGGGCTCGTTAGACATCCCAGAATTCCCTGCTGAATGGCCTGATTATGTCTACCTGGCAGAGCTGGGAGACTTTATCCTTCTGCTCTGTGAGTCGGTTTTCTGGGGCGTTTAAGCCTTTATTGCAACAAACTCACTGACAACCTTTGAGATGTGCTAGTTTATATAATCATATATAATAGTAGATAGTTTGTCAGGGCTTATCTCAGATTGTTAAGTATTGTGAAATTCTGGTGAAAACTTGAAACTTAACCAAAGTTCATTCTGCAACTGAGTACTGCGTGTGTATGATTATAAATCCTCATCTTCATATGCTTTCAGAATCTGTACAATTAATAAAAGGCGACTCTTATGAGACATATTTAATCTCCACAAGCCTCTTCTAAGATTAGTGAGGATGCTCTTGGGTTTCTGCGTGTAAAGTAACATGACTCTCTGGCCCTTTTTACCCAGAGGTTCCACAATATTGCCATAAAGGAGACCCCTCAATATGTCCGGTTTGGTTGTTTATACTGAACCAAACAAAAGCTGCGTAAACCACCCCGGTGTGTGTTTTTACACAGTGAGCTGGCATTCTGGAACCAGAGACATGATGTATCACAATGGAGCATCAGTGTCTTGTGTAAGGCATAACATTCTACATGTCAGAAGCTGCGAATACCCCGAGCATGCCAGCTTCACTTTCAAAACAATAACGGCTGGTGAACAGAGTGTTGAGGTGCTTTTGCTGGCCATGCACGTCTATACCAATCTTCAAATGCATGCAAAGTCAATGAGCAACATGTTTGTGCGATCAGAAAAATGCTGGAGAAGAAAACGAAGAGAAGTGGGAAGCGAAGACCTTCGAGGCGCATGGACCTTAAATGCTGTTGACATAGAGGTTTGAATTCAGAAAGAATGTCAGTGTCAAAAACATCACAGCCCTGTCCCACCATGCCGGCATGTCTGTTTATACAGAAATCAATTCCATCTCTGTGACTACCATTTGTTCTGACTCAGAGGCAGAACAAAATGACACCCATTTCCTATTCGGACCTTTAGCAAAGAACGGCGAGATGGAATAAAGGTGCGACATTCCCGCCTTGAAAAGAAAGGGGAGGGGTGTGAGCCGCCTGTTGGTCAAACAATTTACGCCTCTCCACAATAACACTGTCAGCAAAACTAAATCATTTTTTATAGTATAACACCATGAAGACAGTACAGTTATAGCATGCAGCAATTACATAACAAAATTAAAACCTAGTAGTAAAAAAATAAAAATGAAAAACTTTCATGTCAGCCATAAATCATTATTGTGGTTGTGTGACATCACAACTATATTCAGTGATGAACAGTGGCATCCCAAAAGTCATTTTTTTCTTCTCTATGGTAAAAAAGATTTCATAAGAAACAGCCCTTTGAAACTTCTTAAACTGAAAAATATGTGATCTTGGAGAATAACAAGGTTCTGTGCTCGGCCAGTGCTCCAAAAGTGACTTTCTAAATGCCTCAGAATTTCCATGATGTAAAGTGACGTGACCTTAAAGCGTGAACCTTACTGAGCTGGAAGTATAAATTTCATTACTTTACAGTGATGCTAGGTGGATTGTCAAGACTTTGGTGCCATAGTTGAAAATGGCTCCAGGATCTTCTAATACTAAAGTCATGATTTACTAACCAGGTATTAATCTGCACTCCAACGACCCTCACTGGGGCATTGTGCATTATGGTGCCCTTTACTACACTGCGCATGTACATGCCATACTTCCAGATCACACCAGATTCCATCTTGTTCTATATTAAGAAGAGCTTAGAAAGCTTGGGAAAGGTCACTGACGGCACGTTATGATACAGTGTAAAGTGGCTTAGCTAGGTGAGAGAGGCACAAGAACAGCTCATGACACCACATCCCTCCTGCACCCACAACCTGTAATAGATATTTCATATGTATTCTGTTGTCACTATGAGATATGATGAAATTGAAAGCAGTGTCCTCTTAATGCCCTAGGTCAGGAAAATTTTTCTTCTGTCAGATTTATTGCAGAAGGTTTCATTTCCTCTGTGTAAGCCACAGTTTTTGCATGCACAAACACACACACACACACGCACTCAGGAATGTGTCATGCATAACCGCCTTATTGTGGTTATCCGGAGTAATCACTACATAAAAGAGTGTACTTGGTATTATAGGAAGTTTTAGCGAGTCATTCTTATTTTGGCATAAGTATAACCCCTACCCTTCTGAAAGGGACCAAAAGTAATTGAACAAACTAACAAAATCATAAATTAAATAGTCATTTTTTTATTACCCAGTTGCAAACCCTTTGCAGTCAATGACTCCCTGAAGTGTGAAACCCACCGACATCACCGGATGCTGGGTTTCTTCCTTGGTGAAGCTCTTCAACGCCTTTACTGCAGCTGTCTTCAGTTCCTGCTTGTTCTTGGGGCATGACTTCAGTTTCACCTTCAGCAACTCAGGTCAAGTCATTCACTTGGAAATTGTGCTGTTAAGCACTGACCAATTAGTTTAGAAGTATTTGCTTGAATGGGAATGTGCAGATGATATAGTCCTATACACTTCAGAATTCATCCTGTTATTCCAGGCACCCTTCATGAACTGATGTCATTACATCGATAATACAGGGAACCAGATCAATTGGCAGTCATACGATACAAAACGATGATACGGTACGCTTCAGACCATGAGCAGTTTCTGTAGACTCTAGTCTTCTCATCACTGTGGTACAAAGTTGATCTTTGTCTCATCTGTCCATCGGATATTTTATTTACTTTAGTGAAGGTTTCACTTGATTGTTGACTTTGACACAGACACAACTAACCCCTGTAGGGTTCTGTTCTGAATGAGGTTTACTTTACCAGAGGAAGAAAATTCTTGACATCTTTCCCATTTGTTTTTTGCATGGGCTTCTAGGTCTTTCGGTCTTGCTGAGCTCACCGGTGCATTTCTTTCTAAGAACGTGCCAAATAGTTGATCTGGCCTCACCTAACGATGATTTTTTTTCTCTCTCTCTCTCTGATGGGGTTGTTTTGATTTTTTAGCCAAATGGCCGCGTGTTTGAAATCAACGCTATCGACATTTTATCTGCCTATTTCTAAGTGAAATATTGAGGGAATAACACGCAACTGGCCATGTAACAGCAGAGCCTCAAATTATCCAACAACTTTCAGTCCCTGTATAGAGTGCTGAAATTCCTCCACTGTTCTCCTGATTTGGGTGTTAAATAAATTCAATTTAACGTTGAAAGTCTTTGCACTTTCAGCTCGTATTCATATTAATATTTAATTTCCACCCGAATTTACTTTTTTATACAGCTAAAATGATATAATAATATCGTTGTCAATGTCCAAGTATTTATGGACCTGACTGTCTCATTTATATTTATTTGGAAAAGTAATTGTCCTCAGGCCAACATACTGTAGTTAAGACATAAGGACCATCATCAGTTTGTGTGAAAAAAGCTATTCGAATTGTGCAACAGGCAGCAGATGTATTGATATCTCAACAATATGAAGCTTTCCAACCTTAAAAATGTAAACTTATGACAGCAGGCTAACATTCTAGGGGCAATACACTAATGCAATACATGTTAGTTAAACTACACATGTGCTAAGTGGTTAATTCAGGGGGAATTCAGTAACCATGTCAACAAAGTGACTGTTAAAAAAAAAAAAAAAAAAAAAAACCTGATCATCGCTGATAAGTAAATGAGCTGGTTTAATCTTAAACCGTCTTCTAATTAACGCAGCTGTCCGTTTCCATCGAGGTTTCCATCTCAGCCTTGTAGTTTACTGACAAACTGAAAGAAGCTAATCAGGAAACATGACTCGCTGAATGTGCAATGAGGTAACCTTCGATCTACGTTGATTTTTGCAAGAAATTAAAGAGCCTTTCTGATTTGACTGCATCTGAATTGCCAGATAAAAACCAATTCCAAATATACTGCTGTTAAATATCAAACATCTTAATCACAGAGGGGGTGCTAGATGCTATTAGCCTTTACATCCAACAATGAAGCATGTTTATTCAAATGAACAGAGTAATGAATGAACACATGCATAATGAGTTAAACCTGTTTTGCCCAGAGGTGCAGTGGTTAGTACTATTGCCTCGCAACAGGCAGGTTTCAAGTCCAATCCCTGGGTTGAATGGGGTCCTTTCTGTTTGGAGTTTGCATGTTCTTCCAATGCCGAACACATGCAGATTAAGTCAGTTGGCTAATCTAAATTGCCCGTAGGTGTGAACGTGAGTGTGAATTATCTGACTCTTTGTTAGACTTGTGATTGATTGGTGACCTGTCCAGGGTTCACCACACTTCTTGCCCAGCGTCAGCTAAGACTGGCTCCAGCTACAACCCCCCCCCCTTCCCTTCCCGCAACCTGCAACAGTTAAGCAGCATAGAAAATGGATAAATGGAATAAGAATAAAGAAATTAACAACAGAATCTTTTTCAGACTACAATGGATGCCTCCCAAGTCAGGATTTTATGGTGGGAGTTTGCTGATAAAATAACTTCACTGATTAATCTCTCCACATATTTCCGCAATCTACAGAATTATTTCTAGTATTTATTATTTTATACCTATTGATTTGTTCTGACTCATGAGCAATGTCCTTTTGGCCAGTTTTTATGTTGAACCATTTTTATTGGAGTTTTAAAATTTGCAATAAACATACAATAGCCGTGAAACTTGGCAAAGCTTACATGCGGTAAAAGCAGACTGCTGTAAGAGCTTGTACACTGTAGCTGGAGTATGGATTTGGAATGAGTGTGAGTTGTTGTGTCACGCCTCGTTCACCAGTCAGCACTGAGTCTAATCCAGCCTCTGGGTGAGCTCAGGAGCTGCAGTCAGGATTCAGTATGTCAGGTTTTCAGTTAAACCCTGGAGTCATGTTTTGTGGTCAGGCAGAGTGCAGCTTGTTATTTTTATGCACAATGAGTCTTAATATAGAGTATCTGAAAAGTTTATTTTCCTATCTGAAAACAGTACAGAGGATTCTATTATGTACAGAGTCACTCATCCAGTTTGTTCTGAAGCATGACTGAAAATAAGGGGAGTACATAGGAGTACAGGAGAATCTACAGTATATGAGGTGTGTTTGAATTTTGTGGTTCATAACAAAAAGTTGGCCAGATTTTTTTTTTACTATACAAAGTACATAAAGCCAAACAAACTGCTTAAACATTTTTTTTTTTTTGCTTTTTAAAGGAATATTATCAGTAAAAACTTAATGGGTAGCACTACAAGTACTTAAGCAAATTAAAGTAACTTATTAAAAAGAATGTTAAAACACTAACAGTTTATAAATACATTGCTTCCCAGCAAACACACAATCCTCAACTAACACTAGCTATAGTTTTCCTATTGTCAGTTTTACAAAAACCTTCTGCCAATGTCTAGAGAATGTTCTCTCCAGGTTAATGTAAGGGAAACATTAATACAACCTAACAGCAATGTTCTCCAAATGTTCTCCAAAGGTTCCCACATTGCAAACGTTTGCAGAACATTAAGAGAATGATCTATAAACCAACACATGCAACCAAAAACTAACATTATAT